>JAESUZ010002997.1:0-104657 GCA_017311185.1 Proteles cristata cristata
GCACTCTCCACAATAGCTAAAACCTGGAAAGAGCCTAAGTGTCCATCAACAGATGAATGGATCAAGAAGATGTGGTTTATCTATACCATGGAATACTACATGGCAATGAGAAACAATGAAATCATGTGTAGCAACATGGATGGACCTTGAGGGTGTTATGCTGAGCGAAATAAGTCAGGCAGAGAAGGACAAATATCATATGTTTGCACGTACAGGAGGATTAGGAGGAACTTGATGGAGGAACAAGGGGAGAAGAAGGGCGGAAATGGTGGGGGAAAGGGAGAGAGGCAAACCATGAGAGACTCTTGAATGCTGACAAAAACTGAGGACCGATGGATGTGGGGGGGAGGGGGGAAGGGCATGGAGGAGGACACTTGTGGGGATGAGCACTGGGTGTTATGTGGAAACTAATTTGACAATAAACTATTTGTAAAAAAAAAAAAAAAAAAAGAAACACTCATTTCCCTTGGCTTCCATATACTACACTCTGATTTTCCATCTCCTCTCTGGTTCTTAGTCTCCTCTGCTAGCTAGCCCTTCTCTTTTAAATCTAGAGTTTCAAGCGGGTTTGACCATGGGCTCCTTTCTCTTCAAACATTATACTCTGGGTGATGTCACTGTGTCTAAGTCTTCAAATACCATGTATGTATATGTCAATGACTGCCAAAACTCTAGTCTGGATCTTATCTCTGCTAACTCACATATCAAACTGCTTATTCAGAAACCTCAAAGGCACATCAAACTCAACATCTCCAAAAGCCAACTTATGATTATTCCCAAAAGCATGAGCTTGAGGTATTCCCTATCTCAGTCCAGAGGCATAAACCAGAAATATCCGCAGGAGGTAATTAAAACTACATGACCTCTAAGGTCCTATTGTACTCTAAATTTATAATCTATACCACCAGTTCCAATTGTGGTCCAGAAATCTCTGAGGGTCCACCTATCAGGGGAAATCTTTGAAATCAAAACTATTTCCATAATAATATTAAGACATTATTTCTCTTTTTCACTTTTTTTCTCTTATGACTATATATAGTGCAGTCTCCCAAAGGCTACATATGATATCACAACAGATTGAATGCAGAAGCAGATATCAGAATCCAGATGTCTTCTATTAAGCTAGACATTAAAAAGATTGGAAAAATGTCAAACAAGGTTATTCTTTTCAGTAAGTGTTTTGGAAAATATAGTTACTTTTCATTTTAAAATGTTATTTATCTTAATATGGTTTAAATAAATTAATAAATATATTTAAAACTTCCATATCATGCATCTTCTCCAACCAGAATGCTATGAAACTAGAAATCAACCACAAGAAAAAAATCTGGGAAAAACACAAATACTTGGAAATGAAATAACATGCTACTAAAAAATAATGGGTGAACCAAGAAATCAAAGAGGAAATAAAAAAATATAGAGACAAAGGAAAATGAAAACACAATGGTCCAAAATCTTTGGAATGTAGCAAAAGCTGTTCTCAGAAAGAAGATTATAGCAATACAGGTCTGCTGCAAGAAACAAAAAAAAATTTCAAATAATCTAACCTGACATCTAAATGAGCTATAAAAAGAACAATAAACAAAACCCAAAATCAATAGAAAGAAGGAAATAATAAAGAATAGAGCAGAAATCAATTAAATAGAAACTAAAAAACAAAAACAAAAAACCAATATAACATATCAATAAAGCCAGGAGTTAATTCTTTGAAAAGATCAACAAGACTGATAAACCTTTAGCCAGACTCATTAAAAGAGAGAGGGAGAGAAGAGAAAGAAAGAGTGAGAGGAAACAAAATCACAATGAGAGAGGAGAAATAACAACCAACACCACAAAACTATGAAGGATTATAAGAGAGTAGTATGAAAAATTATACATCAATAAGTTGGACAACCTAAAAGAAATAAATTCCTAGAACCGTATCACTTTACAAAATTGAATCAGGAAGAAACAAAAAATTTGAATAGACTGATTACCAGCAATGAAACTGATTCAGTAATCAAACACTCCCAACAAACAAAAGTCTAGGACCAGATGAATTCACAGGAGAATTCTACTAGACATTTAAAGAAGAGTTAATACCTATTTTCAAACTACTCCAAAAAAAGAAGAGGAAGGAAAGTTTCCAAATATATTCTATGAGGCTAGCATTACTCTGATACCAAAACCAGATAAAGGTACCACCAAAAAAGAGAACTACAATATTTCTGTATTTCTGATCAATATTTCTGATGAACACAGATGCAAAAAGACTCAACAAAATATTGGCAAACTGAATCCAACAATACATTTAAAAAAATCATTCACCATATCAAGTGGGATTTATTCCAGGGATGCAAATGTGGTTTAATATTCACAAACCAATCAACATGATACATCACATCAACAAGAGTAAGGATAAAACCATATGATTTCAAGAGATGCGGAAAAAGCATTTGACAAAGCACAACATCCATTCAAGATAAAAACCCTCAACAAAGTAGATTTAAAAGGAACATCAACATAATAAAGGCCATATAATAAAAAAAAAAAAAAAACAGAGCTAACATCATATTCAATGGTGAAAAAGTGAGAGCTCTTTCTCTAAGATCAGTAACAAAACAAGTTCACCTTCACCACTTTTATTCCACATAGTACTGGAAGTCCAAGCCACAGCAATCATACAAGAAATAAAAGGTAGGACACCTGGGTGGCTCAGTCGGTTGAATGACGGACTTCAGCTCAGGTCATGGTCTTACAATTCATGGGTTTGAGCCGCACATTGGGCTCTGTGCTGACAGCTCAGAGCCTGGAGCCTGCTTCTGATTCTGTACCTCCCTTCCTCCCTCTCTCTCTCTGCCCCTCCCTCTCACAAATAAATAAATATTAAAAATAAAAAAAATTTTTAAAAAGAAATAAAAGGTACCCAAGTTGGTAAGGAAGAAGTAAACTTTCACTATCTGCAGATACTATATATAGAATATATATAGAGAGAGTATATATATATATATATATATATATATATATATATATAGAAATCCCAAAGACCACCAAAAAACTACTAGAACTGATAAATGAATTTGGTAAGGTCACAAGATACAAAATCAATGTACAGAAATCTGTTGAATCTATGCACTGATAATAAAGCAGCAGAAAGATACATTAAGAAAGTAATTCCATTTACAATTGCACCAAATAAAATACCTAGGAATAAACTTAACCAAGGAGATAAAAGACCTGTCCTCTAAAAACTATAAAACATTGATGAAAGAAATTGAAGATGACACAAACAAATGGAAAAATATTCCATGCTCACAGACTGGAAGAACAAATATTGTTAAAATGTCCATACTACCAAAAGCAACCTACAGATTTAATGAAATCCCTTTTGAAATGCCAAGAGCATTTTTCACAGAACCATAACAAATAATGTATGGAACCACAAAAAAATCCAAATAGTCAAAACAATCTTGAAAAAGAAGAACAAAACAGAAGTATCACAATCCCAGATTTCAAGATCTACTAGAAAGCTGTGGTAATCAAAACAGTATGGTACTGGCACAAAAACTGACATATTGATCAATAGAACAGAATAAAAAACCTAGATATAAACCCACAATTACTTGGTCAATTAATCTTCAACAAAGAAGAATGGTAAAAAGATAGTCTCTTCAAAAAATGGTTCTGGGAAAATTGGACAGCTACATGCAAAAGAATAAAATTGGACCTCTCTTACAACATACACAAAAATAAAAATCCAAAATGGATTAAGGACTTAAATGTGAGCTCTGAATCATAAAATCCTAGAAGACAGCACAAGCAGTAATGTCTCTGACATCAACTGTAGCAACATTTTACTAGATATGTCTTGAAGCAAGAGAAACAAAAGCAAAAATAAACTATTGGGAATACACCAAAATAAAAAGTGTCTGCGCAGCTAAGGAAACCATCAAAACTAAAAGATAAACTACTGAATAAGAGAAGATATTTGCAACTGGCATATCCAATAAAGGGTTAGTATCCAAAATACAGAAAGAACTTACACAACTCAACGCATACACGAAAACAAATAATCAATTAAAAAATGGGCAGAAGACATGAATCAGACATTTCTCCAAAAAAGACACACAGATGGCCAACAGACATATGAAAAGATGTTCAACATCCCTCATCATCAGGAAAATGCAAAACAAAACAATGAGGTATCACCTCACACCTGTCAGAATGGCTAAAAATCAAAAACACAAGAAATAAGTATTGGCACAGATGTGAAGAAAAAAGAATCCTTGTTGTACTGTTGGTGGGAAAGCAAATTGGTACAGCCACTGTGGAAAACAGTAGAGTGGCTCCTCCAAAAATAAAAAATAGAACTACCATATGATCCAGTAATTCCACTATTGGGTATTTACCCAAAGAATATGAAAACAGTAATATGAAGATATAGGCACCCCTATGTTTACTGCAGTATTATTTACAATAGCCAATTTACGGAAGCAACCCAAGTGTCCACTGATAGATGAATGGATAAAGAAGAGGTGGGGTGTGGGTGTGTGTGTGTGTGTGTGTGTGTGTACATATATCTTTATACTTATATATGTGTGTGTGTGTGTATATAATGGAATATTATTCATCCATAAAAAAGAATGAAATCTTGCCATTTGCAACAACATGAATGGATCTAAAGAGTATAATCCTAATATCAGAGGAAAAACAAATACCATTAGATTTCACTCACATGTGGAATTTAAGAAACAAAACAAAGAGAAAAAAAGGACAAACCAAAAAAAGAGACTCTTAACTATAGAGAACAAACGGATGGATGCGCGAAATTGGTGAAGGAGACTGAGTACACTTATTATGATGAACACTGAGTAATGTACAGAATTGTTGAATCACTCACTGTATTGTACACCTAATACTAATACAACACTGTATGTTAACTATACTGGAATTAATATTTTTTTAAAAACTAACATATATATTTAAATCTTATATATAGTAAGTATCAGCAGACAAACCCCACATAAACAAAAGTTCTTTAAGTTGTTAATAACTCATGAGGTGGTCTTGACACCAAAAAGTTTGAGAAATGCTGATTTGTACGTACGGTATATATACAAATAAGATATGATATTGTAAAATAGCCAATTCCCAACTATCCTCTAGCAGCAAATTTTCCCTCTACATTTATTGACAGGGCTCTCATTCAATCACACAGATTTGGTTCAATTATTTATTGGGCTCCCCCTATGTGCCTGGCACTTGGGGATAAACGATGAAAGAAATTACATTATTTTGGCTCTCACAGAGAATATTTTCCATACCTTTGCTACATTTCAGTTCTCTCATCTCTATCAGATCCTATATAACCACAGTTGGCTGAAAGAATGGGGAAAAAAAACCAACAATCCTGCAATAGTCATACTATCTAATCTAAATATAAAATGGACAAATTTAGTAGGGATCAGGCTGGAAAAAAAGGAAAAAACATTGCAGTTCTAGGTCAGACCCATTACTCTGTTCCAAGTAAATTCTCAAAATAACCAAGATCTCCATAATATAGTATAATACACATATACAAATGACCTGAGAATTTAGCCTCACCTCTTTTCACATTTAAAATACAAAAACCCAGGGTGCCTGGGTGGCTCAGTCGGTTGAGTATGGCTCAGTCGGTGAGTATCTGACTTCAGCTCAGGTCATGATCTCATGGTTTGTGAGTTTGAGCCCTGGTTTGTGAGTTCGAGCCCTGTGTCAGGCTCTATGCTGACAGCTCAGAGCCTGGAGCCTGCCTGCTTCAGATTCTGTGTTTCTGTGTCTCTGTCTCTCTCTCAAAAAATAAACAAACATTAAGGAAATATATAAGTGAAAAAATAAAATACAAAAACCCCAAGAACCACTTTTACAAATACAAGGCAGATCTATTGTAATCTATGAAATCCAGAAGAAACTATGTTACATTTGGTACCAGTTTGGCCTCTGGAATATAAGAGGCAGGGTGAGGATCACAAGAACATAATGTTCCCTACTGACAGGAAATGAAGAGCTAAACTAAAACATGACTAGAGGTGCCCCTAGTCTTCTACTTAAGGAGAACTGAAAACAATGAACGAGACTAGGAATAATGATGGGGAGGTTGGGGGGGAGAAGCCCTAGACACAGGAGTCTATGCTTACCCACCATCTAGTTATCCTGAATACTTGCTCTTCCAAATTAATTCAAGGAATATATCCCTATAACAGTGTTTTATAGCTTGTGAATCAGGATTATTATTTGGTCTAAGTATGAAATTTTCACAGGGACAAAACCTTCCCTGATACCTAAGAACTCTTAAAACTGGTTAACTCTAAGTGAGGATCCAGGAGAAAGCAGATTTTTCTGTGGGTATGTTTTTCGATTTCCTTAAAGCATAGGGCCCTCATCATGTTCTGAGGAAGAAAAGAAACACAAGAAAAAACAAATAATTTTGAAAAGTTGCCTTCTACATGCAATGACTTAGCTAATTTAAGCTAAGGCTGTAAAGGAAACAAAGATCACGACTTTTTCTTTCATTGGAAGCGTTTATTGACTCCTTAATGCAGTGTCGTTGCTGCCACTTTGTGGATCCTCTCAACACCTTGTACTATTATTCACGTATCTGTCACTACATGAACAATAGGGATGATGTTTTAGTCCCCTATATAACCTTAGTCCATGCATAGTACACACTAGGTGCTCCAGACCTCCTTACTAACTGATGGCCCCATTGATAAGTGTCAGAATCCAATCCCTACAGGCAAATAGGCCATATATATATATATATATATATATATGGTTAACCTCTTCCCATTATGAGACTCATGATGGGAAGAGGTTAACCATTCCTAAGCAGATAATTTATTCTGACAACATGTAAAATAACTAAATAATAGTTAAATGCATACATCTGCATTTTATAATTTAAAACAAGCCTGGAACTATAAAGAAATTCTTTAATAAAATATTCTTATAGCGGTGCCTTGGGGGTTCAGTCGGTTAAGTGTCCAAATCCTGATTTCGGCTCAGGTCATGATCTCACAGTTTGTGGGTTCGAGCCCCACAATGGGTTCTGCACTGATGGTGGGGAGCCTGCCTGGAATTCTCTCTCGCCCTTACTCTCTGTTCCTCCCCCACTTGTGTTCTCTCTCTCTCTCTCAAATAAACTTTAAAAAATTTTTTTAAATAATTCATCATACACAAATGTAGCATCTATACAAATTTTCAGAGATGCATCAATTGAATAAGTGTAGTCCAATTTCATTTATAACCAATCAGAAAATAAAGCATACTAAAGCTAGAAGTTAGAGGTCAACCAGCCTCATGTTCTTCAAATTTGTAGTAATGACCCCTTAGTAGGTCAAAGAAAAAAAAAACAACAATCTGGTGGGTTGGAGCTAGCATTTTTTAATAAAAACCAAACAGGACTGAATTAAAAATAACAGAAGTGTTGAAAGCAGTAAGGGCATTATTTAGTGAAACTTACGTTTCATTTATATTTATACATCTATGTGTATATTATATCCCTATGAAAAATAAATCTCTTACTGTAAGTGTCCTAGTCAAAAGAGTTTAAGAGGTTCCCAAGCTTTTTCAGAACTCTCAGTGTCTCAGTAATTTTTTCATGGTTCCCCGTGGGCACCAAAAAATACCTACTAGTTCCATTTATTACATCCATACAATCTATTAAGTATTTGTGTCCTAACGACTTAGTAGCAGTTTGAAAAACACATATAAATTGAAAGAAATATTTTATTACTAAATAACCACAATTACTTATTAATGGGATGAATGCACCTACTCTACACAATTTCTCAAACCCTGAAATCCCTTTGGACACTGCCACTTTGATTTACCATTCAAACAGATTTTTGCACAGTACTTTTTTAAATCACAGTAGGCCCCCCACCCCCAACCTAGCTTTTTGAAGACTTCCTGTCATATAAAAGAATACAGCACAATATCACAGACACTACCTAAAACTAACACTTTGAGCAGAGTCCCACAGATGTCAAATATCACACAGATACCCCACAATTGTCAAATATTGCTGTGTTTCCCTCAAAAATTTTTAAATATTCCACAGTGCCTGTGTGAGCTCACTATAGTGCTCAAAGGTACCTGACAGCACAGTTTGGGAATCCTGGGTTTAAGGAACAACTGCTAGCCTGTGTACTTACTTTGCAAATTAAGAAATGATACTTAAGGTCACAAAGCTAGTAGAAAATAAAAACACTTAAGGTTTAACCTTCCATCAACAAAAGTTTTGAAACAGAATCTAATCATGTGATATCATGTGGATGAAATCTACAGATCTCTGAAAAATAACTAAATTAAAAAATAAATTTAGGGGCATCTAGGCAGCTCAGTCGGTTGGGCGTCTGACTTCGGCTCAGGTCATGATCTCACCATTCCCAAGTTCAAGTCCCACATCCGACTCCGTGCTGACAGCTCAGAGCCTGGAGCCTGTTTCAGATTCTGTGTCTCCCTCACTGTCTCTGCCCCACCCCCGCTCATGCTCAGTCTCTCTTAAAAATAAACATTTTTTAAAAAATGTTTCCAGAATACATTCATATGACTGTATAAAAGAAAATTTGTTTTGATATTTTTTATTTTTTTTTAATTTTTTTTTTAATGTTTTATTTATTTCTAGGAGAGAGACAGAGAGAGAGAGACAGCGTGAGCAGGGGAGGGTCAGAGAGAGAGGAAGTCACAGACTGAAACAGGCTCCAGGCTCTGAGCTGGCAGTCAGCACAGAGCCCGACGCGGGGCTCGAACCCACAAACCGCGAGATCATGACCTAAGCGAAAGTCGGACGCTTAACCGACTAAGCCACCCAGGCGCCCCTGTTTTGATATTTTTTAGAGAAAAGTTTCAAAAATTATAAAAGTGGAACTTATAATAAATACAAAAGTGTCTAAAGTAAAAAAAAAGGAGTCATCCACTCCCCAAGGGATAACACAGCTAATAGTTTAACATACATATATCCTTACAGACCATTTCCTATGCACATACTAAACCATAACAAAATCAAACTAAATTTCTTTGCCCGTGCTTGTTTTTTCAAAACTGAATCATAGTCTATGGTGTAATGCAACTTCTTTTTGCACTATTATGTCATGAACATTCTTCCATGTCAGTACATAATAGTAATTGCAAACACTTAAACATTTATGTGGTGATTACTATGCTTGCTTAGGGCTTAAATAGTAACTCATTTAACTCGCACAACAGCCCTGTCAGGTGAACTATAATTATATCATTTATAGACGAGTTTAAGTAATTTGCTAATGGCTGCATCTAATAAATGATGCAGTTGGGATTTGAACCCAGAAAGTTAGCTGCATGGTCCTTGTGCTCAATGATACACTTAGCTGCTTCTCATGAAGTAAATATAGCTATCCCTCAACCTGTTAACAAGTGCATAGCACTTTAAAACATAAGTACACTATAATTAACTCTTCCTCTACATTTAGGACTATTCCTGACATTTAGGACTTTTTATTTTTGAATACTATTGGCATTTAATTGTAATAATGTTAAAAGGAACTCCTTATAGATTTGCTCTTGTGCTTTTGTGTTAAAATTTCTCTAAGATAGGGGAGCCTGGGTGGCTTAGTCGGTTAAGCGTCCGACTTTCGCTTAGGTCATGATCTCACAGTTCGTGGGTTCGAGCCCCACGTCGGGCTCTGTGTTGACTGCCAGCTCAGAGCCTGGAGCCTATTTCAGAGTCTGTATCCCCCCCTCTCTCTGACCCTCCCCTGCTCACGCTGTCTCTCTCTCCTAGAAATAAATAATAATAAAAATATTCTTTAAAAAAATTCTGTAAGATAAACTCCTAAAAATGAAATAACTCTATCAAATATCCGCACCCTTAATTTTGATAGAGAATACCAAATTTCCTTCCAGAACACTGTCCTAGTTGTACCCATTTACAGTCCCAATGACAGAGGGGAGGGTTGAGGTTTATTGTTAACAAATATTTCTGATTCATGGGGAGGTCTATTTTGAATTTTTAATGCACTCTGATGTAGAATGAACAGACTGCTAGGTTGTCCCCAATCCTCCTCTGATTTGATGGTTATCTGACTTCAAAGAAGTGTAGACTTAGCAGCTAGCTGTATAGTGAATTCTTCATCCAGAAATGAAATCAACTCTAGGTGAGATATTTCCCCTATACAATACTGTTCACTTCTGTATAAAACGTGGGAATTAGACTATCTGGCCTTTCAGATTTAAAACTCTCAATGCTGTAATTAAGAAGTGACTTAAAGTTATTAAGAGCCTATAATTATGGTACTAATTAGGTCAGGACCTTAAACCTTCTATTTTCTTTAAATTATAATAACTATTGCCAGACACCCAGCAAATCATTAAAACAGCCAATAAAGCTTTCTGGATCCACCTGTGGCTTATTCTCAGCGGCTTTTTAATCCCAAGCTGTCATTCCCTGCCACCTAGCAAATTTGAACATATCTCTGGAGTAATGTTCTAATAAGATTTGACGTGTGCCTAGGAACTTGAAGCAGTGCTGTGTTTTGTTTTTTAAATATTATGCCAAGACCACTCTTAAGTCAATTTATTCAACTAATATTTATTGACTGGTTTACTATGTACCAGCTACTGGGTGCACAATAGTTAACAGAGAACCTCTGTCACCATGGAACTTACAGACTAGACAAGAAAGGCAAATCACAAACCAAAATAACCACTAGTCAATGGAAAGTTATACTTGTGATAACAATAAACAAAAAGCTATTACTGCAGGGGAAAGAAACCAATATGCAATCTTTTGATTATTTGTGGGTGTTTTTTTTTACTATCTGCAACACTAGAAGTTGTTTGACATGAGAAGAAAATGTCAATAAAGAAACTATTTCACAAACTCTCCCACACTGCAAAAAAAAAAGCAAACACATGTGTAGATGGCAAGTTAACTTTTTAAGTCATCAAGACTAGAACAAAATCACCAAGATGTTTCTACTTTTCCGTTACGCTACTATGTAGCCCAAATATTGGTGGATCATAACTAAGAGTATAAATGATTCGAATTATCAAAGATGATAGAACTATGAGGACCCAAACAAAATGAAAGATGACAAATCAACTACAATTTCTTAGGAATACTGTTCAAGCAAAAAGTACATACAGCAGTAAAGCCATTCATTATAATTCATCACTTGTTCATAATTAACAAAATTATTGAAAATACTGTTTTTAAAGAACAATAATCATCAGCATTAAGGAGTTAATGGAATGTCAAAAGGAACAAAAATAGAATTTTTTTTAGATTTTATAAAAGCAAGTTCCAGAAGTATCTACTTAATATTCAATTTAAAGCAAAACTGGGGCGCCTGGGTGGCTTAGTCAGTTAAGCGTCCGGCTTTCGCTTAGGTCATGATCTTGCGGTTCGTGGGTTCGAGCCCCGCGTCAGGCTCTGTGCTGACTGCCAGCTCAGAGCCTGGAGCCTGTTTCAGTCTGTGACTCCCTCTCTCTCTGACCCTCCCCTGTTCACACTGTCTCTCTCTCTCTCTCTCCTAAAAATAAATAAAAATATTAAATAAATAAATAAATAAATAAAGCAAAACTAATTCTACAATGTTAATTAGGCTTGTGGTGATCATTTCACAATACAAACATACACTGAATCATTATGTTGTACACCTGAAACTAATATAATGTTGTGTCAATTATACCTCAATAAAAACAAAAAACACTTGTTCAGGAATAAGAGCATTATTCATCACACTTCCTTGTGTCAATTTCCACAACTGCAAAACAAAAATATTTGCCAAGCCTACCTCACATTGCTGTGAATACTAAATAGAATAACGTATGTGGTGACACACCAAAAAATGATGTCAGTTATTTTAAACAGTTGCTTCTTTTTTGCTGCCACTGTAACTTATAGCAATTTAACAAATAACAAAATTGATTAAATGGGGACTTCATCTCCTTTCATCTGCCCATGATACAAGTGTTATAAAATGGGCAAAAGACTGACAATCAAAAAAAGCATTAAGAAAAAATTCAAAACTTCATAATTCCTAAATTGATTACCCCCACAGGAGGCTGGCTGTTTAAGTGCTAACACTCTTACATAACAATACATCTCAGAGACTCAGAGAAATTATTTCACATATGTATAAAATTGTTTACTTATTAGACTGACCATCATGACAAACACAAGTCCTGCTACTGACTACGAAAAAATGAGATACATTTATTTATCCACACAATGTATTTTAGCTTGATGTTTATTTTCTGATTAAAGCATCTTCAATTCAATTCAATGCCTCAATGGTTCAGATTTATTTTATTATACTGAATGGAGTTCATCAACTGAGCACACCAAACCTGATTTCATGTTACACATCCATGGGTTTGAAGCAACTTCTACCATCGGTCTAACAACCAATCTCCCAAAATCACAATCTCATGTTATTGGCAGCACACTGCCTTGTTTAAAAACTGTATTTTAAACCAAAAAATTTTTAAAGTGGAGAGCAGCTCTCAATATTTTATCATTGCTCCTACAAACCGTTTCAGGCTGTTGCTAGGTCCGCCTAACATAGCCTTTCCTTCAAAACCTTTAAATACAAGGGGAGGAGGAATCGTTAACATGGCAACATAACCATTAACGACTTTTCCAAATTCAAAACAAGGATCGCCATCAAAACAAAAATATCAAACAATCAGCTGGAGTGTATGGATACTGATTACTACTGCTGACAACCTGTCATATAGGATCTTCTCCTTTATGAAAGATTTGCTACTACGGTAAAACCACATTAAAAGCTTATACTTATTTGCAACTTCCTACCTGAAAACTAAAAACCCAGAGAAATTCCAAGCTGTATTTGGAACATTAGTTAGGTATTATTTACCATGTTGGGCTACATTTAAAAAGAGGGCGGGGGGAAAATAGACAACTTGGAGAGCGTAAAGCTTTTTAAATCTCCCACTAAATCATTTGTGAATAAATCGGTAGACTACATTCTGCAGCTGCTAGACTGGAGGAGAAGATCAAAGTTTTCCCTATACTTGAGAATGCTTATCCCCACCAAAAAGTAACAGAAACCAGTCATCCTTGCCACTGGAGCCAGTTGCCCCGAAATTTCCTAAAATATGCCTGATCTGCAAGGGAAGGAAGAGCACTTCTCCGGAGACCAAAGGCGAGAGGTATCTTACATCTTTTGCAGACGAGAGGAGGGGCTGGGAGCAGGGAGAGCACTAGCAGGTAAGGAAGGAAATCCGTCTTCGGCAGGCACCGGTGGGACCTGAAATCCAGGGCTCAGGATGGCCCTCCCCGCAAAGACTCGGGACATGGGGAGGTTCCCCGAGGGGGACGCCAGGCTGGGCCAGGGCTCCCGGCGCCCCGCCCCGCCTCTCTCGCCGCCACCGGGGACCCGGGACCGCGGACAGAGGCAGCAGCAGCTAAGCGAGGGTCCGCGGTCCCAGCCACGTCCTCCCGCGGCTCACCTGAGAGTGTCGCCTCCGCCCTCGGCTCCCACGGTGCATCCCGCGGGGCCTGGCGGAGGGTGCAGTGATGCCGCCCCGACCGGCCCCAGGGCTGCCGGGCCTGGCCTCCCCGCTCCGGGGACGCACCGGGTGCCCGCCTCGCACTGGCTCCCGGGATCCGCCGGGCTGCAGAGACGGAAGGAGAGGCGGAAAGGCTGCCTCCCCTCCCCCACAGCAAGCCTCCCCCTGAGCTGCGGCTCTCTGCAGTTTCCTCTGGCGCAGGTCCGGCCCCGCTCCCCCGCCCGGGAGTCACTTCGGCAGCGGCGGCCCAGTCGCCATTACAGCCCAACAACTGACACGGAGGAGGAGCGGCGCCGGCGGCAGTGGCAGCGGCGGCCGCGCGAGGCAGGGCGGGAGCTGTCGGGGCCCAGGCAAACCTCGCGAGAACTGTCCCGAGACGGTTCCACAAGAATACAACCTTCGGTTGGGGCCATGTTGAGTGTGGCCATAAGGTACGAGAGAGAGGAAACGAAGAAAGGACCCTCGAGGGCGCCATGTTTGGTGTGGCGAGTTTGTGCCTTGCAGGACTCGGGAGGAGCCAAAGTAGATCCGCAGCGGAGACCTCTCTCCACCCCCACTTCCCCCGCCCTCCTTGCTCGGACGCTAATTGGGCCTTTGGGCTGCGCATTTCACCCCGGGCCAAAAAAACAAGCTGGGGGGTTGACCAGGATGAACTCCGAAGTCGAAATTGCAGCTTCTCAGAGTTTACGATGTTTCACCAATTGTCGTCCAAGTAAATCTTCTTTACCCCGATCAGTTTCAGAGTAATTGCAGCGCTGCGGCTGCTGCAGTTACCCACTGCTGTCACTGTGGCCGTTTTGTTCGCTAGGGTTACGATTGCGTTCAGCATGCAGGCTGTCTAATGGCTAAAGAATCAAGAGCAAGTAAAACGGAGTTTCCTCCCGTTAGGTCTACGTCTGTAGACCTGTGCTTTCAGAGACTTTCTGTGATCAACATATCTTCTAGTATCTTTATCCTCTTTCCCTAGCCTCCGAACGGTGAATTCTAATGTGTGTCAGGACTTAGCTTAAATGACATGTCTCCTGCAAATAATGCCACCTTCCGCTAGGTGCTCACTTCACACAAGCTCTCCGCCCAGCACTTTCCTCCACCTTCTGAACTCCTATAACTGTTTATCCAGAGACTGTTTCTCATCTTTAGGTATCTTGAAGACTCTTGTCTCTCTGTACCCATAGGGCCTAGCTCAGTAAGTGGGACATTTTAAGGTGCTCGATAACTGCTTATTGAGTAGATCTCCTCAGTAAAAGCAGGAGGCAGTAACTGCTCCTTCTTTGTAGGGCTTTTAACTGTGCCTGAATAGGACGTAAGTGGATGTGCAAAAATGGTCCTGCACATATGTAAAATGTGTATTATGTCCCCAGGAAGCTGTGCTAGAGGGAACAGGAAATGGGGCTCTCCCAATGGTGCCAGCGGCAGCGAGAAAAACAACATAAGGAAAGAGTTATTTTCCTCATCCTTTCTATGTAAAACAGTGGGATAGATGTTTTTCATATGTTATTTTACTGAATTTATACAACCACCTTGGTAAATACTCTAATCACGTTTTTAAAAAGAGGAAATGGGAAGGGGGGTTGGCTCAGTGAGTGGAGTGTGGGACTCTTGATCTCGGGGTTGTGAGTTGGAGCCCCACTTTATATGCAGGAGACTACTTAAAAATAAAATCTTTGAAAGTGGAAATGAGTTGTGAAAAGGTAAGTAATTTGCTCAATATTATACCATCAGTAAAAGGCAAATATAAGATTTGAGGTCTCCATTACTCTAAAGCCTACTTATACTTCTCCACCCCCAAGCTGCCTCCTGGGCAGCAGAGAAAACACCAAAAGTTTCTGTCGCTGTGTGGGGAGCAATATTATCCTCACATCAGCCTATGCACAATTTCCATCTCTCATACCGCATGCTGGTCCCTGCCTCTCAAACACACCAACCTCTCTTCTTTTTGACATGTCATAGCTCTTATTGTTTATACCCTACAGATTGGCTCTTGCAGTATTTTACCATACTTGACTGTAATGAATATGAAGTTGCAATTATTGAGTGAGGTCCTGAGACAAACCGATAGCATCAAGTAGAGTAAATTATGAGACAGGCGTCCAAGAAGCACATTTTCAAAGCAATAACATGACACCAGTAATGCAATTCTTGGGCCTTTCTCTCAAGACCCTTCAACCCTGTCAGTGATATGAAAGGGTTGAGAGGGGCTCCTGAGGGGCTCAGTAAGTTGGGCGACCAACTTCTGCTCAGGTCATGATCTCACAGCTCATGAGTTCAAGCCCCGCATCAGGCTCTCTGCTGTCAACACAGAGCCCGCTTCGTATCCTCAGTTCCCTCCATCTCTCTCTGCCAATCGCAGCTTGTTCTCTCTCTCTCTCTCTCTCTCTCTCTCTCTCTGTCTCCCAAAAGAAATAAATAAACTTTTTTAAAAAAAGGGACTGAAGGATTGTAGATTCGCAGGATTTGAGAGGAAGATTTTTGGAGAGAATAGGAATAGAGGTGCAGAGCTGACTTCTTCCTTTCCTCAAGCTGGTGAGAGGGCTTTGAGGAGACAACATGGAAAGCTTGATGTGTGCACCAGAATCTGGAAGCCAGGGTAGCCCGAGGCTGGACTCAGCCTTAAAAAGGTTCAGTAGCCTTCGCAGCCAGGTAGAGAATGGTGCCTGCCCAAGTTAAGTGTTCTTGCTCCAAAGAGGAGTCAGAGATAACTGAACCTGAAGTCAGAACCCACGTAACTAGTATTCTAGTATCGAGTTAAGGAAGGGTGGAGAGATACATAGTAGTTGCTTGTACATGTATAAACTATCTCTACCTGGATCCAGAAGACACTGCTCACACTGGCTGTCTTTGTGGAAGGAAGCAGATGACTAGGGGTAAGAGGGAGAATTATCAGTTGTACTCTTTTGTACCTTAACAATTCTGAATTATGTGAATATACTAACCATTTAAAAATAAGTATTTTAGGGGCACCTGGGTGGTTTAGTGGGTTGGGCGTCTGACTTTTGCTTGGGTCATGATCTCGCGGTTCGTGGGTTCGAGCCCCGCATCAGGCTCTGTGCTGACTGCCAGCTCAGAGCCTGGAGTCTGTTTCAGAGTCTGTAACTCCCTTTCTCTCTGACCCTCCCCTGCTCACGCTGTCTCTCTCTCCTAGAAATAAAAAATATATATATATATATATTAAAAATAAGTATTTTAAAATAGAGATTAGGTATTTTCCTTAAAAAAAAAAAAGAAATTAAAATTGAAGGAATCCTCTTGGAAGGGTGGCCTGCCAGGGAGAGTGGAACCCAGAGAAAGATAAGTTATTTGGTAGGGTGCAGAAGATGAAGGGACATTGGGAGTGGCCAGCTGAAGGAGAAGCAATCAATAACATTTCACAAGCAAGAATAGAATGGTCAAAAATGTGAAAAGAGAGAGGAGGAGATTTAACTTTTTTTAAAGTTTATTTTGAGAGAGAGAGAGAGAGAGAGAGAGAGCGCTCAATTGGGGGAGGGGCAGAGAGAGAGGGAGACACAGAGGTTTGAAATCACAAGCTGTAAGATCATGACCTGAGCTGAAGTCAGACGCTTAGCCCACTGAGCCACCCAGGCGCCCCTGTAGCAAAATATTTTTAAATGCCAAAGAATAAAAAAGAGTAAATTCAGAAATGTGATTACCTCTGAGGGAGCAGAAGGGGAAGTTATATGTGGTACAGATGAACTTGAAAAGCTTGATGGTGATGGTGGTAATGTTTTATTTCTCAAGCTAGATGCAAGTGTTTGTATTGTTATTCTTCATAGTTTTTGTATTTCCAAAATATTAAATGATATTTTTTTAACATAAAAATAAATGAGAATTTTAAAATACATGTAGGGAATAGGAGAAAGAACACTGCAGACAGAAAAGTAAAAGAACACAAGAATGTAATTTTCCTCAGTAGAAACGATATCCTACTGATTTGGGGCTCAAGAAACTTTTGAACTTTGTAGCACTGAACAGAAAAGTACACTCTTTTTATCGGAGTCTAAGCCAAGGCAAGAGTGTATATCCAAGAAAAAGCCCCAGCAACTTCCTTGGAGGTAAATTAGCCACAGTTCACACAAAGAGCAACCACCACCAAAGGGAAGTTTGTGCAGAATCAGCTCCAACCTGTGTCCTGCCTCCAAGCTGCTGTTCCATAGCAGCAAAGAGAGGTCATCTCCTCGCCTCAGCCCAGCCCCCCTCTACGCACAGTCCTGGGAGAGGAAGGTAGGTCAGTGAAAAAGCAGTACAGCTGGTTCTAAGTAAAACAAAACCCCAAGTTAATGCTAATGCTGTTCAATTTTTTTATTAATTCACGCCAAACAAGTTACTTTCTTTTTTAAAAAATTTTATTTATTGTGAGAGAGCGTGAGTGGGTGAGGGGCAGAGAGAGAAGGAGAGAGAGGATCCCAAGCAGGCTCTACACTGACAGCGCCAAGCCCGATTCAGGGCTCAAACTCACAAACCATGAGATCATGAATCTCAGAGACAACCAACTGAACCCCCCAGGTGCCCCTTTGTCCCCTCTTCTTGATCCTAGATGGAACTTTACAACCGCCTCAACCAAGGGAATACAACTGAGATGATAAAATGTGATTTCAGAGGTTAGGGCATAAAAAGCAATATCATTCTGCTTGGTGTTCTGTCTCCAGGGACACATGCCTTGGAAATTCTGTCTGATGAAAAAAGTCCAGTTGAAGCTCTATGCTGGAAGACCATATAGAGACAGAATGGCCGAAGAACCCCAGGTATTCCTCCTCCCAAATAAGTCTCTCAGCATTAACTACCAGACAAATGAGGGAGTGATAATTCCAGATGATTCTGGACCCTATCTGTATTAGTCAGGTCTAATAGAACCGATAGGATGTGTAAATATGTGTGTATATATATATAATATATTATATACACATATTATATATATATGCATATGTATATATACATATTATATGCATATATACATGTATATACATGTATATGTATATATGCATATTATATATACACATATGTGTATATATACATATTATATGCATACATATGCATATAATAATATGTATATGTGGATATTATATATACACATATATGTATATATAATACACACAAGTAATATTATAATATGTGTGCAATATATGTGTCATTTAATGTTAATATATATACCGTAACATATATACACATACATTTTCACATATATACACTTTAAAAAATATTAAAAAGTCTGACTTTTTAAAAATCTTAAAATTCCCACTCCAACTACTCTATAAATACAATTACAATTGATTTTGCATAAACCAGTTGCTAAGAATGAAAACCTGGTGATAAAACAGAAAAGAAACTTCCATGTTTGAGTAGCAGGGCATTGTTGATCCAACTACATCGTCTCTCCCTATGTGTCTCTCTTTTTATACACACACACACACACACACACACACACACTTGTTTTGTCACACACACTTATGTGGTTCACTTTTATTGTCTCATTTGTTTTAGGCAGGAATGTCACTACAACTTTACAACAACCAGGAAGGTGGGGAGCCAATCAGAATGGAGCAGGGCAAGAGGCTTCTCTCTTTGGTGGGTATAAACACCTTAGTTGTTAGATCTTGGCAATGAGTTTGCTGAGGGATAGCAGCTATTTAGAAACCAGTATAGAACTATGTTTTTTAAGTTTTTATTTAAATTATAGTTAGTTAGCATGCAGTGTAATATTAGTTTCTGGTGTACAATTTAGTGACTCAGCACTTAACATACAACTCCCAGTGCTCATCACAAGTACACTCCATAATCCTCATCACCTATTTTGCCCATCTTCCCACCCACCTCTCTTCTGGTGACCATCAGTTTGTTTTCTATGTTAAGAATCCAATGGGGCACTTAGCCTCAGTCAGTTAAGTGGCTGCCTCTTGATTTTGGCTCAGGTCATGATGCCGGGTTCCAAGCTGAGCATGGACCCTGCTTAAGATTCTCACTCTCCCTCTTCCTTCCCCCTCCCCAGCTCACATGCATGTGTGCTCTCTCTCTCTCTCAAAAATAAAAAATAAAAGAGCCCGTTTCTTGGTTTCTCTTTTTTTTCCCCCCTATGATAATTTGTTTCTTAAATTGCACATGTGAGTGAAATCATATGGTATTTGTCATTCTCTGGCTGATTTTTTTCACTTGGCATAATACTCTCTAGCTCCATCAACATCATTGTAAATGGCAAGATGTCATTCTTTTGATGGCTGAATAATATTCCATCGTGCATATATACCACATCTTCTTTATCCATTCATCAATCAATGGACATCTGGGCTCTTCCATAATTAGGCTATTGTAGATAATGCTCCTATAAACATTAGAGTGCGTGTATTCTTTTGAATTAGTATTTTTGTATTCTTTGGGTAAATACCTAGTAGTGCAATTGCTGGACTGTAGGGTAGTTCTATTTTTAACTTTTTGAGGAAACCTCATACTGTTTTCCACAGTGGCTGCACCAGTTTGCACTCCCACCAATGGTTCAAGAGGGTTCTGCTTTCTCCACATCCTTACCAACACCTGTTGTTTCTTATGTTTTTGATTTAACCATTCTGACAGGTGTGAGATGATATCTCATTATACTTTTGATTTGTGTTTCCTTGATGATGAGTTAGGTTGAACATCTTTTCATATATCTGTTGGCCATCTGTATGTTTTCTTTGGAAAAATGCCTATTCATGTCTTTTGCCCATTTTTAATTGGATTATTTGTTTTTTGGGTGTTGAGTTTTATAAGTTCTTTATATATTTTGGATACCAATTCTTTATCAGATATGTCATTTAGTTTAGAACTATTTTAATATTTAAACAACCAAACTCATGCAGACTAGATGTCAGCTGAAAATTAGGTATGATATTATTGCAGGGTTTACAGTGGGCTTTACCCCACTGGTTTTACCATCATTATAGCCGTATAAGAAAACATGAGAAAAATTTGCCTTTGGTAAGAATGCACTGGACCATGCTAGCAGAGTCTATTTTTTTACTGAACAAACCTGTCAGTATAAGTGTATGCTTAACAACATTGTGTTTCTCATGCTTGATGCCATTCAGTCCCAAGTCTATGACTCAGATAAGCAGAATTGCCCTGAGATTTTGAGACTCTGTGAGAGGGCACATGAGGAAGCCTATTGCTGTCAGCAATACGTAATGTGGAATGTACCTGAAAGTTCTTTGAGGATTCGGCCATTCATAGTCACAGATTAAAATGCAACAACCACCACACCAATAAGGGAGCAAGCAGTATTTGTCTACCTCATTGGAAAAGAGGAACTTGGGATTTGAGCTCATTCATGACTCAGAATCACATTCTTCTTAAATGTAAAAAGTTACCTGACCATTGCAAAAAGCCATAGGGTGAAAGGAAAGAAATTCTAACAAAACAAGTTCTAGTAAAGCTAAAATAGAGCCGTTTACTTCACTTACTTTACTTCTAACCTCTCGAGTAAATATTAAAACAGAGTGGTTCTGCTTTATTGCTAAGTAAAAGGTTTATCCTTCTCTGGAAAAGTCAAGACATCACTCTTAAGAAAGAAAACAGAGAGGGGTGTCTGGATGGCTCAGTCAGTTAAGCATCCAACTTCAGCTCAGGTCATGATCTCGCAGTTTGTGGGTTTGAGCCCTGCATTGGGCTCTGTGCTGACAGCTCGGAGCCTGGAGCCTGCTTCAAATTCTGTGTCTCCCTCTCTCCCTGCCCCTCCCCTGCTCATGCTCTGTTTCTCTCTGTCTCAATAATAAATAAACATAAAAAATTTTTTTAAAAAAGAAAGAAATCAGAGAGACTTTCAATGAATTTAGCAGCAAGCAAGCCTAAATAAATAAGCACAAACTTATATTTAGATGGTCTGGGAATTTATTTTCCAACACTAAAAAAGATCTTAACCCCCTTCCAAATAATCTATAAATACAGTTAACATTGATTTTGCACCGACCAGTTGCTAAGAATGAACACCTTGTGATAAAACACTGCAGGGTTTATAAGGGCTTGAACTTTCATATTGAGTAGCAGGACATTACTGACCCAATCTCGATGTGATTCCAAACCCTCTACTTACAAGGAATTTAACCTGGATGGATTTAATGTTAGCAGAGATTCTGATTTTACGGTATGTATCCTTTTTTTTTTTTGATATATAGGATATGGTTTGAAGATTTAATGGAACTGTAGGGCAAACAGTTAAATCAGTGGTAGGATCTACACTTTCTCCCATCCTGTTTTTGAGTTACTCATTCATAGTGGTTGGTAAAGTTAGCTAGAATTTAGGAAGTACATCTTGTATTAAAGTTAACATAAAAAGGATAAACATGTCCTTCACAAATGGCATGTCCTTCCTTATGATCACAAATAAAACAAACCTGTTTTTAGGGGCGCCTGGGTGGCTCAGTTGGTTGAGCATCCAACTTCAGGTGAGGTCATGATCTCACAGTTCATGGGTTCGAGCCCCGCATTGGGCTCTGTGTTGACAGCTCAGAGCCTGGAGCCTGCTTTGGATTCTGTGTCTCCCTCTTTCTCTGACCCTCCCGTGTTCATTCTGTCTCTCTCTTTCTCTCTCTCTCTCTCTCAAAATAAATAAATTAATTAAAAAAAAAAAACAGACTCTTAAATATAGAGAACAAACTGGTAGTTGCCAGAGTTGAGCTGGGTGGCAGTATGGGTAAAATAGGTGGAGGGTTAAGAGTACATTTATTGTGTGCTCGCTTCGGCAGCACATATACTAAAATTGGAACAATACAGAGAAGATTAGCATGGCCCCTGCGCAAGGATGACACGCAAATTCGTGAAGCGTTCCATATTTTTGAACTCCCCTATGACCCAGCAATAGCACTACTAGGAATTTACCCAAGGGATACAGGAGTGCTGATGCATAGGGGCACATGTACCCCAATGATCATAGCAGCACTCTCAACAATAGCCAAATCATGGAAAGAGCCTAAGTGTCCATCAACAGACGAATGGATCAAGAAGATGTGGTTTATCTATACCATGAAATACTACATGGCAATGAGAAAGAATGAAATCTGGCCATGTGTAGCAACATGGATGGAACCTAAGGGTGTTATGGTGAACGAAATAAGTCAGGCAGAGAAGGACAAATATCATATGTTTGCACATATAGGAGGATTAGGAGGAACTTGACAGAGGACTGTGGGGGAGAAGAAGGGGGCAAAATAGTTGGGGAGAGGGAGGGAGACAAACCATGAGAGACTCTTGAATGCTGAGAACAAACTGAGGGCTGATAGGGGTGGGGAAGGGGGGTGATGAGCATGGGGGAAGGCACTTGTTGGGAGGAGCACTGGGCATTACATGGAAACCAACGACAATAAAGTATTTAAGAAAATTTTTTAAAAAAGTACATTTATTGTGATGTGAGCATTGAGTAACGTATAGAATTGTTAATAACTGTATTGTACACCTGAAACTAAACACTGTATGTTTTATCCTGGAATTTTTAAAATAAAAAATAATATAACAAACATAACCCATTTAACCTAGTACTATGTATTTAGCTGTAACAGTTAATAAAAAACTCATTGAATGGATAGATGGATGAATTCATTATATCAATGAAGTAGACTGGGAGAACTAGGTAGAAATTTAAGGAAGAACAAAGTCCACTCCTTAAATGTGTGGATGTTCAGCTCAAAGAAACTTTTTGGGATTGAATTATCCGGAAGATTGTTTCAAATCCACATTTCACTTTTGATGGCTAATCACCCTCCCCCTCTTAAAATGAACAATGAAGTGCTGTTGGAATAGAGCCAAGCAATCGGTTTACTGAGTTTCTTCTTTTTTCTGTTTCTGATAAGGTCAAAAGCAAACTAAGATTTAGGACAAACCTGACCCTGACTTCTTTTTTTTTTTTTTAATGTAAGGGTTAAAATCATTGACTAATTTCTTGTAGCAGTTATGAGATATTGGAAACAATGGGTATACCTCAAAAACGTTTGTTGGTTTGTTTGTTTTTGATTTTTTGTTTTTCATAAGGATGCTAGCTGGGCTTGAAAAAACACTAAAAAATTTTTTTAAGTTTGTTCATTTTGAGAGAGAAAGGGAGGGATAAGGAGTATGCTCTGAAAAAAACATTTTTTAATAAAAGCATTGTTGGGGCACCAGGTGGCTCAGTTGGTTAAGTGTCTGACTCTTGATTTTGTCTCAGGTCTCATAGTTCGACGGTATGAGCCCTAAATTGAGTTCCACACTGACAGCTTGCGTAGCCTGCTTGGAATTCTCTACCCCTCTCTCTGCCTTTCCCCTGCCTGTGCCCTTTCTCTCTCAAAATAAATAAACTTAAAAAAAAAAAAGCATTCTTGAGTGTAAAAAACCAACTTGCTTAAACAATGTAGCCGGACTTTTATGTAAATAAAAATCAAAATAATTCTATACATATTCTGTGTGTATATATATATACATATATATATATATGTATATATATATACCCATAGTACATAAAAATGATAAACTCTTGGTGTTGGGGAATGGATCGGGATTAGGTGAGGCTGATCATTTTATTTCCAGGATTTGCTTCCATCTTCTCAGGTTTCCTCAACAAAATTTATGAGTGGACAAACAATATATTTAAATCTAAGCCCTACTCTTTCCCATTTTCCCCAAATTAAGTTTTATACTTGTTAATAAGAAGAGTACTTCTGAATGTGTGATTTTGAAATGTTTTTAAGCTTTAAAAATTATATTTTCCTATGTTTATCTCCATGAATCTTCAAGGACTAATCTCTTCTAATGTTGAGCACCTTCTTTCAATATTTTGTAATGCCAAAAGTATTGGCATTTCCTTTAAACAACTTAGCTAACAGACATGGTAATCCCTTTACTGTACAAAGGCAACCACTTTTTTCTCAGAACACTCTAGAGAGAAGAGTATCTCTTTTTAGGGCATCCCTCTGTTTCGATGCTGTTTTATGACCAATAATGCACACGAAATATGCAGTGGACATCTCATACCAAAACAGCTGCAATTAAGAAAAGTTAAAAAATGCTAAAGAATATGAGTTAGAATAAGGTTACATGTAACCAAACCGGGTTATATTTTGCAAGGGGTGAGCCTCCCTATTTACAGGCTGTGGAAAGTTTTCAACTCTTGACAGGAGACTTTCTGTGGCCTTTCCAAAAATAGAAAAAGGCAGCTGGGTGCCCAGCCTGGAAGAAGACCCACAGGTTTAAGTGAGGCTTATCAGCCACTAAAATCACTCCTGGAATCCCAGGATTGGGTGCTCCCCACCTGTTGAACAAGAAATGAGAACATGTGAGCATTTGGTTACAAATCCTACCGCATTAGCAAAACATTACGCGGGGGCAAAAGCAGCTGCAACTGCCTTACAGAAAACTGACAGGCAGGAGTGATGGTGAAGAGAGCTGGGTTTGGAAATATGAGTGATTGCATAGATTAAGCATGAATTGAAAAATTTGTCCACTCTCACACATTAAAAATGGAGGTGGTCGGGGGTAATGGACCTGGGGAGCTCAGTCAGTTAAGCACCTGACTTTTGATTTCTGCTCAGGTCATGATTTCACAGGTTTGTGGGCCCCCGGGTGGTGGGCTCTGCGCTGGGCATGGAACCTACTTAAGATTCTTTCTCCCTCTCTCTTTGTCCCTCCCCTGCTTGCATATTGCGTGTGTACACATGCATGCTCTCTTGAGAAAGAGAGAGAAAGAGAGAAAGAGAGAAAGAGAGAAAGAAAGAAGGAAAGAAAGAAAGAAAGAAAGAAAGAAAGAAAGAAAGAAAAAGAAAGAAAGAAAGGAAGGAAGGAAGGAAGGAAGGAAGGAAGGAAGGGAGGGAGGAGCAAAACTAAAAATTTGTCCAAACATATATACTGTTTTAATACATACTGATAATTATTTTACATATTTAAGTGGTTATAACTAAAACATACATATTTTATATAACTAATTTTAGATAACATGTATATATAAATAACTCTTACACATCCTTTAATAACCTCAGTTATTCACATACATTATCTTATTTCCTTGTCACCAATGCCTGTGGTGTATCGCCATAATCCCTCTGTCAGAGAGAGGAAGTTGAAGCATGATGTCATGACATGGCTTGCTTTTGGTCACTGGTTGAAGAGTGGTGGGGCTACACGTGGAGCCGCTACCTCTGAATCCAGAAAGCGTGCCTGTTCAAAGGTGCTCAAAGCAGTTGGATTCTCTCTAGAAAGAAGACTGGCATGTGGATTTCTGTGCTTTGGCAGAACCAAAAGATAGAATTGACTGAGTGAGAAATAGTTCTGTTTGCTGTTACTCTCCCCAACTCTTTGGTCACCAGACTACGCAGGTGGTAAAGGATGTGTATATATGTGGATGTTTATTTGCAGCTCTCTGCCCCATATTAACCCGATCTCCCATCAGTAAACTTCATCTCAAATTCAGGCCAAAATGAAGGAGAAATTTATGAATTCTCCATGTTGAAATATACAATTTACATGCAGTTAATATTCTCAGACTTTATTTTTGTCCTGTGATTAGTTTGCTTCTAGCAAAAGGATTTGATATTAGTATACAAACATAAATATTTGTATTTGTGATTTTTGTGAGAACTAGTACTATTGACTATGTGCTGCAAAGTTTCTGTTCATGGAGCAGACTACAAAAGATTTACAGGAGCTTGGAGATCAGGACTAAAGTCAAACTAACATTCTCGAAGGCCACAACCAAGAACCACTCCCTCCTCTCATAATTTGTTCCCATAGAAATTACAGAATTTTCAGGGCTAATTCTTTTTTTTTTTTTTTCTTAAGTAGGCTCCATGACCCTGACCTCATACCCCTGAGATCAAGACCTGAGCTGAAATCAAGAGCTGGACACCTAACCAACTGAGCCACCCAGATTCCCCTTCAGGGACAATTCTGAGTTGAGTGGGACTAGAAAGTATAGAATAATCCCTAGGCCTTTCCTGTGCATGCCCACCTTACCAAAAATAATGTTTGACATACAAGCACAGAATAACCATTAGTAACTGATATAATTTCATAGGGTTTTATATTAGATACCTAAAATAGGTTCTACTAAATAACCTAAACCTAATGTTGATACTGTTTGGTATCTAGGATAATTTATTTTTTAGTCACCTTTTAAATTTCTCTCGCGAAAAGCGACCGTGACTTACAACAAAAGTATTTTCATTTAATTGTTTACAGAAGATAGTATCAGTTTTAAAAGCACATTTAATACAAATTTACACCAATAAATGCCTTTTGAATCTGGAAAGCTGACCTAGTGATATGAACAGAAAAGTAGATGGGATTCCTGGGGTGTCTGGATGGCTCAGTCGGTTAAGCATCCGACTTCGGCTCAGGTCATGATCTCACAGTTCATGGGTTCGAGCCCTTCATCGGGCTCTGTGCTGACAGCTAGCTCAGAGCCTGAAGCCTGTTTCAGTCTGTGACTCCCTCTCTCTCTGACTCTCCCCTGCTTGCTCGCTCTCTCTCTCTCTTTCTCTCTCTCTCTCTCAGAAATAAATAAAACATTAAAAAAAATTTTTAAAAGAAAAAAAAAGGAGATGAGATTCCTGACATAAATTTCTGGTTCCATCACCAACTCTTTGTGCATGCTTAAGTAAGTTATTTAATTTCTTAGTATCTTAATTTCTCCACCTATAAAATGGGGGCAATAATATTTCCTGTTAGTTAATGTCAACAGAGCACTTGGAGCACCTCAGAAGAAAGGCACCACAAGTATTTTGCTATCTTAAGCATGACCTCATACTGTCTGAAGAATGGACCTTCCAGGCTTGCTAATTATCCTAGTACCTTTAATTCCAAACTTTTCCTGTTCAACTGCTTTCTGGCTTTACTCTTTTCTGTTTATACCCTTTATATATTTTAACTTCATTGTGTTGTGTGTATTGTTTTGAGGAAAATTGGTGCTTTGAGAAAACCATGAGACCGTGCTTCAATTTGTTTGGTTTGGGTTTTTTTGTCTGTTTGTTTACAGTCATATGCCTATGTTTAAGGTTTGACACAAAGACAGAGCACTTAAACAACTTTCTAATTCTAGGAGACAACTATAGCTATGTGAATCATATTAGCCTTTTCCACTCATCGCTCTTGTTTGTGTTCTTTATGTATATATTTCATATTAAAAGGTACTTTTTAGCACGCACGTATATATTTCTATTCCTCTCCGAATGCTTTGTGCAAGATTTAAGGCAGATGTTGAGACTGTTGTAAAGTTTGATGTTTGTGTCACTTTCGTAGGGGAAGGAGATAACATGATAAAAAGGCAAAAGATTAGTTACTTAGGACTAAATCTCAGCTTAACCTATAGTCCAATTATCTAATACACATTGATCTCCTTGGGAAAAATGGCAAAGGTCAAATAGTTACTTCAAGAATAATCACATGACCTTGTGGAAACTAATTTGACAATAAACTATTTGTAAAAAAAAAAAAAAAAAGAATAATCACATGACTCAAAAAGCAGAGCTCCTGATTCATTAACAATTAGCACTTAGATGAGCAAACCTTTGGTTTGAGGGGCCTACCAGCGAATGATAGAAAACCCAATTCTTTGGGACTATTCCCAAAGAGAAAGATTTCATTGGAACCTGCCCATGAAGATGTTATAGTTCATACAAGTATTACACTATACAACCACAGTGGGAGTAATCTGTCGAACAACGGACCGAGTATGGGCTGCTAGAGATAAAGACTCTCTCAGAGGAGACATCAGGTAAAATACTTTGGGGTTTACAGTATTTTCAGATATTAGAAACTTTGCCAGTTTTATGGAATCAGCATTGGCAGAGATTTTAAATATCTGGTTCAATGTACATTCAAGATGGGAAATCAAAACCATAGTCTGCTTTAGTTATTAGAAAGGCATTCTTGGGGCGCCTGGGTGGCTTAGTCGGTTAAGCGTCCGACTTTCGCTTGGGTCATGATCTCACAGT
The DNA here is from genome assembly GCA_017311185.1 of Proteles cristata cristata. Lineage (NCBI taxonomy): Eukaryota > Metazoa > Chordata > Mammalia > Carnivora > Hyaenidae > Proteles > Proteles cristata. The sequence continues at coordinate 28,449 of JAESUZ010002997.1, forward strand.
TCGTGGGTTCCGGCCCCGCGTCGGGCTCTGTGCTGACTGCCAGCTCAGAGCCTGGAGCCTGTTTCAGTCTGTGACTCCCCCTCTCTCTGACCCCCTGCTCACGCCTTCTCTCCTAGAAATAAATTAAAAAAAAAAAAAGAAAGGCATTCTTTCAGGGCACGTGGATGGCTCAGTCAGTTAAGCGTCTGACTTCGGCTCAGGTCATGATCTCATGCTTCATGGGTTTGAGCCCTGTGTTGGGCTCTGTGCTGACAGCCAGCTCAGAGCCTGGAGCCTGTTTCGATTCTGTGTCTCCCTCTCTCTCTCAAAAATGAAAAACATTAAAAAAAATTTTTTTAAAGCCTTTTTGTCATATTTTATCTCTATAGAGGTGTAGATTTCATCAGCCAATGAAGTGATCCTATAGGTCAGGCACTGTGTTTCCTTACATTGTATCCATTATATGTATGGAAAAAAACGGAAATGGATATTATGATGGGAGAGAATGCAGTATGATGGTTAAAAATGTAGGTTCTGGAGTCAGATGGTCTGAGTTCAAATTCTATCTCCAAAGTATAGCTTTGTGTCTGTTTTCTCACCTATAATAGGGAGATAGTATTCACTTCAAAACATTATGAAAATTAAGTGAGATACTTTATATACAGTGTAAATCATGGTACTTGGCACATAATACGTGCTCAAAAAACATTAGCTATCATTCACTCCATTTATAGACTACACTCAGCTTGAAGTGTGACATAGTTCGGGGTCTCTGAGAAGCAGATTCAGACAAAATTTAACATGTTAGATGCTTACTAGGGAATGCCCTTGGCATGAACATCTATGGAAAGGAGGTGAAGGAAGCACGATGGGGTTGAAGGGGAAGACACATTATAACACAGATCCCATAGCCTCATCCAACCCATGGGAAAGCTCTGGAGTGCAAATGGTCCATCTAAATTGTACTGTGTTGGGCTGAGAAGGCCAGGCCCTTATATTCCCCTAATCAGTCACTGGATGTGTACCACCCTCCCCGCTAACCTGGCATGACCTTGGGCAAAATGATCTAGGTGGCACATCTTTGTGTTCAACACCAGGTAGTCTGTGCAGCACTTGGTAAATAATCTCAATCAATTATAATTGCTTGAATAAAAGTGAAGTCTTTAAAAACTAAAAGTAGGAAGCGAGGTCGATCAAGCCACGGAAATATGGGAGAAAGAAGGCTGTATATGTGATGAAAAGCTTTCTCATTCTTTATAATCCCCCAGATTTTTACAGGGGTGGTTTCTGGTAACTAGAACTGTGATGGGTTGGGGTTTGTAATGGAGGTGTAAGCTAGGAGAAAGTCGCTTAATAAGGGTTGCTCAAGAGCGTCGAAATAGAAGCCAGCCAGTTGATGTCACACAGAAGAGAATTATATAATAAGAATTTAAGTGAACAAAAATAATATTGTACCCTTTGATGTGCTCGGCACTTTCAAAGTGTTTCGTGTATATCAACTGACTTAATCTTCACAGTAACACTGTAAGATAGTTTTTGCATTATTTTCCACATTTTAGAGATGAGGAAACTGAGGCAGAGAGAAGTTAAGTAGTTTGCCAGTGTCATGGAGTGAGAAAGGTATATAGCTGGGATTTGGACCTAGGCAGTCAGGCTCCAGACTCCAGATGGTAGGGACTTGTGCTCTTTGTTATACTTTCCCTTCTGTTTCTGCACAATTACCAATGTTTTTGATGTAAATGGCCTCTTTCTTAGCAATTCAAAGAGGTGCCATTTTGCATCAAGGCTGAGAGAGGGCAAAAACAGGTTGTGTGGCATGCAGGGGTAGTTAAGAACTTGGTTACATTACAGGTATTTCAGAAAAGATGAAGCGTGAGCCCACACTGCAGGTCTTTAGTTACAACAGCGCGATGCCAGTGTAGGCAAGTATGAATCAACAGGACCGTGTGATGACGGTCTTCAGACGTTTGGTGTGTGTAGTATTGGATCCCACAAGCTAAGCAAGTAAGAAAGAAAGAAAAGGGTTTAAAGGAGAGCCACAAATAAGAATCTACAAGTTGGAAAAATACTCCAACCTGTACAGAGCCTGAATAGACTGGGGGGAACGTAGCATATATGGGAGTTCTAGAGACTATGCACATAGTGGTTGACCATAGATGCTTTAAGACCAGACTGCCTCAATTCAAATCTCTGCTTCCCCACTTTTTACTTGGGTGTTCTTGGGTGTCAGTTTCCTGTTAAATTGGAATAACAGTAGTACCTCACAGGGTTATTATGAGACTTGAATCTGTTAATACACATGAAGCACTTGAAACGGTGTTTGGAGCATTAAATATTTAGTAAATAGCTGACGAAAAATTAAAAGGGTGACAGACCACTTAATACATATTCAAATATAAAGATCTTTATGTAGGTCTTTTCCATTTATTTTGTAGACAAAATGAAAGAAGTCCACTTAAACTAGGAGAGATTGAGAGAAAATTGCCCATCAAGAATAAACACTGAGTGAATGTTCTCTATAAAGGGCTGCATAGCATGGAGTAAATTCTCAAGTTTAGCCTAAGAATGGTACTATCTAAAAATGGGGGTGGGGGTGGGACTTAAAGAATCAAGTCTGAATCAAGCACATAATCTACCATTACACTTGCCTGAGAAACAGTCTGAAAACTAAAGAAGGCTTTCAGTGTTCTTTTGAGGAACTTATAACAAATTAATAATAGCTATTATATATTAAGATAGTACCTGAAGTGTTGATAACTGTTATTTCTTCAACATAAAAAGTATCAACGCAATGGGAAGAAATCAGAACACATTTGTAGCAGAGCTACAAAAAGGACAGGTTTGTCTAGACAAGAGAGCCAGATTTAAAAATTTTGTTTCCACCACCTTTTATTTCATTTTTTAAAGTGAAAATGAAATGAATTAACCAGTATATCATCATGTCATATAAAGGTCTTTATAAATTGGAAATTGTATTCAGTTGTCCCTTAACCATACCTGCCCACTTGTTGGCCTGCTCTACAGAAAATGCCGTGCCCCATGCCCACCCCATGGTCCCTGTTAAAGGAGTGACCTAGGAAACTATGCTTCATTATATATTCTTTTCAGGGATCATCCATACACTGGGTTGAGCTAATCAAGTTCATTCTCTTGGTGCGCTGAGCTCACAAAGGGGAAGTTACTAAGGTGAAGCAAGCCTGAAGTAGGGGCGGGGGGAGGAGGGGAGAGGGGGGAGGGGGGAGGGGGGGCGGGCAGCAGCTGAGCTCTCTTATTGGAAGTCCTTTCGTTCCAGTCTCCTGTCTTGGAGTCTGTAACGCATTCTTACAACACCCACCCCACCCTTCCTTTTCTCTTCTGCTTGATAGACAAGGTTTTTTTTTTTTTTAAACAATCAAATAATCTCTGAATTATGATGTGTCTCTCTCTACTTCAAACTGCTAAAAGTCAGTAATAGTAGATAGAAGTTTAGTCCACCACTGTATCTTGTATTTGGGGAGAGAAGATACATGAGCTAAATTAAATGAAGAGTTATTTTTAGTAGTACAGCACTTTGAAGAGTCCTCTATGAGGTATTTTCTCTAATATGACAATTAACCAAACCTTGTCATTTCTACCTTAATATTTTTTCTTATCCATCTTCTCTCCACTCTCATAGCCATCACTTATTTGGACTATACTACCCTCTTAGGCATTATGAAAAGATGTAAGGAAACTTGTATTTTATTATTATTATTAATGTTTATTTTTGAGAGAGAGAAAAAGTGGGGGGAGGGGCAGAGAAAGGGAGAAAAATCCCAAGCAGGCTCCGTGGTGTCAGTGCAGAGCCTGTCATAGGGCTCAACCCCACGAACCATGAGATCTGAAATCAAGAGTTGGATGCTTAACCAACTGAGCCACCCAAGCATCCCAGGAAACTTGCTTTTTAAAGAAAACTAGAATTCCACATCTCAACATAAAGATCGCATGGCTTCCCAGTTTTGTCTCTCAACATTCACCTTCCCCTTGAAAACCCCTCCCTAATAATCCTTGCTTCTGCCAGAAAAGAACCAGTATCCCATAGCATTGGCCCCCCTTCCTTAAATTACACAACACTAATGAATTGAGGCTGAAGTAGTTGAATCGCTTTAGAAAAAGGCTCAGGAATAACAGGAAAAAAGCAAATAAAATACTAAGATAAAATTTACCTTTTTTTGGCTAACTAGGTAGGGTGTGCAACTTATAAAGTTAAGCAACCAAGAAAGTTAAGCAGTCTATGTCGTTATCATTGTGCGTATATTGAGGATACTCTCCGGTGCTCAAGAGGCATCTGGTAGTGCAAACGTGCTGTGGTGTCAGGGGTAATATATGATGGATCAGAGCATACAAAAGAGGCCCCTGTATCAGTATTGGGGGAAGGAAAGTAGTGAAGATTCAGTGAGGTTCTGCCTAAAAAACTAAGCCCTGAAGAACAAATAAGAATTAGCCAAGTATGAAATTGGGGAAAGGGAGAGGGCCTTGAAAGTCTAAGAGTACAAAAGACAAGGGTACAATATGTAAATTGTGAGGAGTTTCACCCTATTTGTGCTCTGGTGACAGAGTCTATCTTCCCTACAATCCAGAAGAGGCTGCAAGCACACCAGGACTACTCTGAATCCAGGCCGAAGAGAGAGAGAGGGGTATTCAAGGCAGGAGTTTCCTTTAGGTCAATAGCAATCTTCTCAGCTTGTTTTCTGACTCAGGACCTTCTCCTTCTCCCTTCTCCCTCCTCTTCCTCCTCTTCTTCTTCTTCTTTTTTAATGTTTTATTTACTTGAGAGAGAGAGATACAGCATGAGCAGGGGAGGGTCAGAGAGAGAGGGAAACAGAATCGGAAATAGGCTCCAGGCTCTGAGCTGGCTGTCAGCACAGAGCCCGATGCAGGGCTCAAGCCCACAAACTGTGAGATCATGACCTGAGCCGAAGTCGGACGCTTAACCGACTGAGACACCCAGATGCCCCTCAGGACCCACATCTTCATCCCAGGTGGCTAATGCCAGTAGAATCCTGCTACTGTAAGATGTTACTCTATGACTTTGATAAGGACAATATAGTAGCATAGTCCATTATCTACTCAAGAGAAATGCTTCCTTACTTTGCCAACATCAAGGCCACTTTCCAAAGACCCAAGATCAAAGGGAAACTGGATTTTATACCTTTAGGCATTAACTAATGGCATGAACTATGCAAACTCATTTCTACATTACAGTTCTCTTCATAGAATGAAAATCAAGTTTATTTCCAATCTTTGTCTTGAGAATTGGAGCTTTAGAAAACTTTAACTATAAGAAAGTCATTAAAAGAAGGGAAGCAAATTAAGTTTCTAGAAATCTATTAAGACCACAGTACTGGTCTGTGTTTTTTCCTGAGCCAACCTTGCCACCTAAAGTCACAATGTACTTAATTTCTAGAAACCCTAGTTCCTATTTTCAAGCTGGTGACTTATTAAGTTTTCCTTTCATATGTATAAAGGACAAAAATATATATAGTCCATAAACAGATATACATGTGGCATTAAAATTTCAAAGAGGTAGATGGTTAGGAAAAAAAATTCTGAAAACACTCCTTAGGGAGAAGAGAAGGAAAACTTTGAGAAACACTGCTGTAGATTCTTTTGCCAAGTCAGGAAAACCTACATTAATTCCAATATAGTGATAATTCAAAATCCATGGATGAAACAGAAAAGCATGGTGACTGTATTTTTAACCAATGTACTTGTAAATGGCTACCATTCTTTGGCCTTTGTTTCTCCTATTAGAAGTTACTAAAATTGTTCAAGTGTTAAGAAAACTCTAGGATTAACTGGGAAAAAAAAGGTTTATGAATCATCGTTAAGTTTATGACACACAGAGTACAAACCAAGAAAGTAAATTTATTTAAATTACTGAAATGGCTTCTAAAGTCATTTACAGATCAGCTGCTACAATTATTTTTCCTGAAAGATATAAGTAACATTAATTTCTTTAAAATTATTTTGGTCAGTGAAACATTTAATAAAAACATTTGTTTTCTCCATATAATCTATGTGTATAAAATAAGCCTTTTCAAAAACTCTTGTGTTCAGAATCCTCTATAAATCAGATGACCTGACTTCTGAGTGTCAGGAACAATTTCCAATAAAGGGCATAAATTTATGAATACTGGTTGTCCTAGTTGGAAGAAACCTATCACACTCTACTACCAGGCGGGAGAGGATCCTCAAAGGTGAATGATAAAGCCAATGACTGCCTCTAGTATTGTAAAAATGGCATTTTCATTTGAGGTTTGTAGAAATTAAACAAAAGAAAAGGTGTATCTACAACAAAGCAGTCGACGGAGGAGAAAGGTCAGTCACAGATGCAAGGTCACAACTGAAATACAACAGCGGTGCAGGAATGCACAGTAGCGCATTTCAACGTTCCCCACAGATGGTAAAGTCCACTGTGTTTTGGCTTGAGGCACTCTTAATAAAATTTGTCATGTGCATAGTAAATCTCTATATTTGTAGAATTGCACGCAGAAAATCAAATCCTTCTTCGATAGCCCAGGAAAGCTGGTTAACCAATGATTTACCAATTCCTGCAATTATATTTCTTAATTCAAAATAAAGGCTTTAGGATATATCCAAAATAAAACTGCTCTGAACTGACCACACCCTTAAGAGTCAAATGAATAAATATGCTAAATCTTATAATATACATGCTTTAAAATCCTTGGGAGGACCAGAAATTTCTTCAAGGAAAAGGACGTGTGAAAAACGGACCCCAGCAGAACTCAGTGAGAATAGAGTTCATATGGCTATGCTTGAATGACCTAAGTCTCAGTGGCTTATTTTAAATTTTATCTTGAAGATTTTTCTCCTTTCCTTCCTCATTCCACAATTTCCCCTTTTCCTTGCCTCCTTCTGCTGCCCTCCAAAAACAAAGAAAAAAATCCACACACACTCAGATGACCTTTCATTACTCTTGCTCCTAGAAGTGAAAGCTGACTAAGGAACTCGCACCTAAATGATGTAAATTAAAGAGAATAAAATGGGAAAACCCACAGCTGCATTTAGAGAGCTGCCTTACTAATAGCAAACTCTGAAAAATCTAACTTTGATACTTGGGAGGATTCACAGGAAGGAGCCCGATCCCCCCAACCTGGTCTGGTCACAACATGGCAGTAAAGATTCAACCCCAAATCTGAACAGACTAGGGGACTGCGTGTAAATTGTAGTCCTCAGAGATCATTAACACAGATCTCAATGGAAACACGGAAATGATTCTCTCAAATAACAGATAATTAGGGTGAATAAATGATTTAGATGTTTAGATGTGTACCTAAGACTTTAACTTCCTTTAAAAACAAACTGGTTCTTTCATAAAGAGCTCTGAATCCCGTATCTAGTTAATTCTGAAAAATTCTGGTTAAGTCTGAAAAATTCTCAGAACTTGAGATATGATTTTGTCTTCTATCACCCTTTATAAGCAGATGCCACTTTTCAGAGCATTTTCAGGCTGGACAGGCAGGACCAGGTGAGAAATACGGCTCCAGAGCCCACTCAACTTATCGGGGTCCATATGTTTGTGCGAGTTGGGTGTGTCAGAGTTGGTGAACTTGACTTGGAGGAAATCTCTCACTTTTTCTTCAATCTCCTTTAGGCCTAGACTGGTTCCAAGTGTCTCCTCCTCCAACAAGACAGTCAGGACTAAGGCTACATCTTTGAAGGCTGCATTTTCATGGTCACAATATTTATAGAAGATCAAAGTAGAGCCTGCAGGCAGTGACTCAAAGCGATGTACCACCGCTGCGTTCTGGCCATTCTTGAATCCATTGCTCAGTTCCCAGTCTACCTCTTCTTTGACAATATCACTATCTTGAGTAGCTTTGTCTGTGCCATCAATCCGGATGGCACGGACGCTGCGGAAAGAAGAGTAGGCATCAGCGATTTGTTCACTCAGACACTTAAGTGCTTCTTCAGCATCTCGAGCAGCAGTGAGCAGCAAGATAGCAGGCTGAGGCCGAGGTTGGGAGCTATTAAGATGTTTTTCCAGGAATGTAAGGCTCCTTTTCCACAGCTTCTCATCTTGACCTTGATACTTATTCATAAGTTGTTTCATCTTGTTTTGGAACTCTTGAACAGGAGTGGTTTTCACCTCAGGAGTACAAGTGGACAGAAAACTCCAAATGGTGAAAGAAGCGATCAGAAAAAGCAGGATCCACCACTTTATCCTGACAAAAGATGCACTTTTGGGTTGTCCAGCTGCTTCTGCTCAGGAAAAAGAAAAAAAGAAATGACAATGATCATTTTCCTAGATTCAAGGACAAATGACTTTGAAGACCAATATTAACTTTCATAAACATTAGATAAAATAGAAAGGAATTTAAAGAACAAGCTGGTAATTTATTTTCTTTTTTTTTTTAATATTTTATTTCTAGGAGAGAGAGAGAGACAGCGTGAGCAGGGGAGGGTGAGAGAGAGAGGGAGTGACAGACTCTGAAACAGGCTCCAAGCTCTGAGCTGGCAGTCAGCACAGAGCCCGACGTGGGGCTCGAACCCACGAACCGCGAGATCATGACCCAAGCAAAAGTCGGACGCTTAACCGACTAAGCCACCCAGGCGCCCCTATTTTCTTAAAGAAATGTTTATCACATGTATTGAAGAAAATCTCACACCCATAGGTTTTGAGTTATGCGTATAAGAAGACATATGTCTCTTCAATGTCAAAACGATAAAAAATCTTAAGAGTAAAAAATAGAATTTAAATGTATGAAATGACAAAAGTAAAAAATAATATAATTTATAAAGCAAAACTATTATTACTACTGGAAATATTTGAGAGATAAACAATACTAAAAGGTTAATAATACTAAAATACAAAACCTATTTTTAAATTTAGACACTCAGTTCATATGGCTGATCATCAACGGTGGATAGTTTCTGAAGTACATAAAGGGATTAAAAAAGGATGCACTGTAAGTGAATATTTTCCATATATTATAATAGCTAGCTGTCCCTTTAATTTTTTTTTTTTAATGTTTTTTATTTATTTCTGAGAGAAATATGAACAGGGGAGGGTCAGAGAGAGAGGGAGGCAGAATCGGAAACAGGCTCCAGGCTCTGAGCTGGCTGTCAGCACAGAGCCCGACACAGGGCTCGAACCCACGAACCGTGAGATCATGACCTGAGCTGAAGTTGGATGCTTAACCGACCGAGCCACCCAGGCACCCCTATCTTTTGTGGAATGCAAGTTAACACCAGTAAAACTGAGTTTGCAACTCATGGTGCGCCTGGGTGGCTCAGTTGGTTAAGCATCTGACTTTGGGGCTCAGGTCATGATCTCACGGTTCATGAGTTTGAACCCCATGAAGAGTTCTGCACTGACAGTTCAGAGCCTGGAGCCTGCTTCTGATTCTGTCACCTTCTCTCTCTGCTCCTCCCCCACTCATGCTCTGTCTCTCTCTCTCAAAAATAAATAATAAACATTAAAAAATATTTTTTAATTGAGTTTGCAACTCATCCCTAATCATTACTGGCAATCATGATATCAATTTACATTTATCCAGTGCTTTCCAGTTTATAAAGTACTTGCTCATATACCACTTCATTTAATAGGATAACAAAAATAATTTTCTACCTTCTATTTATTTATACTGAGGACTTCTTAGAGCAATAGTTCTCAACGTGTGATTGGTGGGTACCTTGAGATCATTCTAAGGGGGTCCTCGAGGTTAAAACTTTTCTCACAACATTAAGATATTATCTGATATTTCCCACCATGTGGACATTTGCATTGATGGTGCAAAGAAAGCCATGGGGGGAAAAAAACTGGTGTCTTAGCATGAATCAGGGTAGTGCTAGTATAGTTTTTGTATTCACACCCATTCATTTAAGGTTATCAGTGAAACTGCTCCATGAAGCAAAATCTTTCACTTAATTAATACTCAACTCTTGAGTACAAATCTTAATATTCTATGTGAAGAACTGGGGAATATACGTAAAGTACATCTGCTACCTAGCACAGCACAGCAGCTGTCTCAAGGAAAAGAACTTTGTGAAACTGAGTTGAGCTGAACTAGTACTTTTAAGAGGGCACGTGTGGGGATGAGCACTGGGTGTTATATGGAAACTAATTTGACAATAAGCTATTTGTAAAAAAAAAAAAAAAAAAAAAGAACAAGTGACAAAGTATGGTTAGTCAGACTTAAGTATTTGGCAGACATTTTCTTAAAGATGAACAAAGTGAGTCTGTTGTTTTTAGAAAAACAGCTGACAATATTTGTTGCCAATTACAGAATTCATGGTTTAAAGTGAAAATTAGGCTTGTAGAAATACTGTATCCGCCACTATAAGCTTGACAGCTCCCGAATACTTAAAAACTTGTAGTCTTGAGATTGGTGGTGATATTAACAAATGTTATCTTTTTATGCCACATTAAAAATGTGTCAACATTTGGAAAATCTACATAACGTAGTGAACCAATATTTTTCGAATGATCAGTATGTGATATTTCATACGAAGTATAAGAAAGACTAATGGATTTTAAAGTAAAAACATAAAAAGTTCATTAATATGATTTCAGATTTCACATTTCAAGTACCTTGTTGAGTTTTGGACAGTATCAGAACATCCACAATTATCTGAAGACTATTAAAAATCTGTATTATCAGTATAAAGCTGGAATGTGGCATATACTGCAACCAAAACAATGTATTGTAACAGACTGAATGAAGAAGCAGATATGAGAATCCAGCTCTATTTTATTAAGCCAAGCATTAAAGAGATTAGAAAATACAAGCAATTGGTTACTATTCTTACTAAATTATTTAAAAGAAAATAGGCATTTTTAAATTTTTTCAATTTTAATTTCTAGGTAAATATGGACAAGTATAACACACACACACACACACACACACACACGCACACACACACATGCTTTTTTAAGGTACTTAGTAATTTTGCTATAGAAAGTGGTACTGAGACCAAAGTCTGAGAGTCACTGTGAAGTTTTTTTCTTAGTACTTATTCAGGATAATAAATAGGCTTAGAGAATTAAAGAAACCTGCCCCCAGGCTACACAGAAGGCTAAAGTGGTCCAGTCTGTGGACTCTAAAACCCATGGTATGGGGCGCCTGGGTGGCTTAGTCGGTTAAGCGTCCGACTTTCACTTAGGTCATGATCTCGTGGTTCGTGGGTTCGAGCCCCGTGTCAGGCTCTGTGCTGACTGCCAGCTCAGAGCCTGGAGCCTATTTCGGAGTCTGTGATTCCCTCTCTCTCTGACCCTCCCCTGCTCACGCTGTCTCTCTCTCTCTCCTAGAAATAAATAAAACATTAAAAAAAAAACAAACCCATGGTAATCCTATAATGTCATGTTATATGCCATCTTTCGACTCAGCAAGGTTCACTCGGTTACTGTTAGTGGTTCTGCTTATTAACTTTTGCTCTTTGTCTTATGGATAATTGAGAGAAAAAACAGAGGTTGTTTCATACAGTTTGTCCTTAAAGAATTTCACTGCTAGTAAAATATATACTGTTTCCTCTTAAGTGTTTAAAATACAATTCTTTTTTTTTTTATTTTTTTTTAACGTTTTATTTATTTCTAAGAGAGAGAGGGTGAACAGGGGAGGGTCAGAGAGAGAGGGAGACACAGAATCCGAATCAGGCTTCAGGCTCTGAGCTGGCTGTCAACACAGAGCCCGACATGGGGCTCGAACCCACGAACTGCGAGATCATGACCTGAGCTGAAGTTGGGTGCTTAACCAACTGAGCCACCAAGGTGCCCCTAAAATACAATTGTTCAAATAGCATTGTTTGAACAAAAAAAAATTAAAACAATTATGAATGACCAATTTTAGAAGCTTGTTTATAAAAACTGAACAAACTTACGCTGGTTGGAAGTTGATGGAAACTGGTTTCCACGTTCTGATTTCTGAATGCTGTCATCTAATGATAGAAGTAACAAAGACTTATCAATTTATGGTTAACAATATAAGTATTTCCAACAGAGAAAGAAAGTGCAAATTCCACCAAGAGAATATGAGGCAGAAATCAGCCAGAAATAGAAGAAAATGCGGAAGATCTAAGTGCCCATTAGAATGACAGCTCGAGACTCAAAAGTTATTTCTTTCATAATTATTCACAGCATGCCATAGTCTAGTATAAAGCATACTTTTAATGCATTTGTTTTGTGAGAAAGTCTTAAAGTATTTGACCCAAATTATTTAATGGAAGTGGTGAAACTTACAGCACAAAGTTAACATAACAAAGAAAATAAGTACAACCACAAAAGAAAACATGTTATACCATCTGAAAAACTGCCATATATTGAACTCCTGCCTGGTGATGATGCTGTAAGAGGTAGAAAAAAGGACAAAATGTGGATTATGGATTATTGAGCTACCTTGATAAGGGGTTTTAAGGTAAAACTCAATCTTAACCCTACTTTCCACCTCAAAATGATTCAAATATTTACTCTGGTGCTTCTGATCATTTCAATTATCAGTAATATTTTTTAAGTTATAGTACAAACTTTTCACCATTTCTATTAACAGACAATTCTGTTTTATTTAGGTTTGTGGTTAAACAGATTTCAAAAGTAATTTTCTCATGACTCCATCAAATCTCTACTTCTATCATTATTTTAGCAAATAAAAACTATCCTAAATTTTTCCTTTTTCCCTCAATCCTTCTTGGCATGACGGAAGACATGACAGATTTTAACATGAGAGAGGAAATGGAAGGACAAGGTTTAGAAGGTAGAGAGTTACTAATTCATATGACCTACGTTTACTAATACTGCCATCTATCACTTGCCTGGGATTTTATAACTTATATATATATATATATATATATATATATAAATGATATATAAATATATATATATAAATGATCTTCCTGGTATTTACCAAGAGCTTTCATTTGAGGAACACTGGACAAAACTAGAGGTATAAAATTAGCATTGTAAGATATAGAAATAGCATTTATTTTTGCCCATATGACAATAAACCTCAAACAAAACAATATGAGATCAACCTTAAGGCATATTGTTTCACAATTACTAGTTAAGCCTAGGAAATTACATCATTTAGAAACTTGTAATTTAGGTCACCAAAGTTAACAACTGTATTACTAAAACAAACAAATAAATTCCATCAAGTGATGTTTACCTTGAATACCTTACTCTATGGATACAAAGATCAAATGAGATAGTATATAATTTTATAATATAATAATACATTAACTATTATAATAATATAAAACTATAATACTGAATCACTAAGTTCTATTCCTGAAATCATTAAAAAATTATAATACCATAATATGTATTATTAAAGAATCAAACAAGGTAATATTTTATGTAACACATAACTGTAACATATAACTACTATAATATATAGAATTATACATAGTTATGTAACAAATATAATATTTACATAACTCAGGGAATATCTTTTTAAATTAATAATCCCATTTTTTTTTTTTTTTTTTAGATTTTTATTTATTTCTAGGAGAGAGAGAGAAAGACAGCGTGAGCAGGGGAGGGTCAGAGAGAGAAGGAGTCACAGACTGAAACAGGCTCCAGGCTCTGAGCTGGCAGTCAGCACAGAGCCCAACGCGGGGCTCGAACCCACGAACCGCATGATCATGACCTAAGCGAAAGTCGGACGCTTAACCGACTAAGCCACCCAGGCGCCCCATAATCCCATTTACAATAATAACAAAAAGAATAAAATACTTAGGAATTAACTTAGCAAAGGAGGTGAGAGACTTGTACGCTGAAAACTACAAAATATGATAAAAAGAAATTAAAGCTGATACAAATAAATGGAAAGATACCCTATGTTCATGGATTGAGAATATTCTTTTTTTAAAAAATTTTTAAATGTTTTATTTATTTCTTAGAGAGAGAGACAGCGTGATCAGGGGAGGGTCAGAGAGAGAAGGGAGATACAGAATCTGAAGCAGCTTCCAGGCTCTGAGCTGTCAGCACAGAGCCCGACCTGAGGCTCGAACCCATGAACCGTGAGATCATGACCTGAGCCGAAGTCGGATGCCCAATGGACTGAGCCACCCAGGTGCCCCAAGAATTAATATTCTTGTAATGTCTAGGCGTGTCTGGGTGGCTCAGTCAGTTAAGTGTCCAACTTTGTCTCAGGTCATGCTCTCACAGTTTGTGAGTTCAAGCCCTGCGTTGGGCTCTGTGCTGACAGCTTGGAGCTTGGAGCCTTCTTTGGATTCTGTACCTCCCTTTCTCTCTGCCCCTCCCCTACATGCAAGTACCTTCTCTATCAAAATAGACTTCAAAACAACTCCCACAAGAAACAAATATTGGCATGGATGTGAAGAAAAAAGAACCCTCATTGTACTGTTGGTAGGAAAGAAAACTGGTACAGTCACTGTGGAAAACAGTAGGGAGGTTCCTCCAAAGATTAAAAATAGAAGTACACTATCATCCAATAATTCCGCTACTGGTTATTTACCTAAAGAATATGAAAACGCTAATCTGAAAAAATACAGGCACCCTATATTTATTGCAGCATTATTTACAATAGCCAAATTACAGAAGCAGCCTAAGTATACATTGATAGATGAATGGATAAAGAAGATGTGGTATAAAAAAAAAGTGGTATATATATACATATATATGGGTGTGTGTGTAAAAAAGAATAAAATCATGCCATTTTTAACAACATGGATGGATCTAGAGAGTGTAATGCTAAGTGCAATAAATAAGTCAGTCAGAGAAGACCACATGACTTCACTCGTGTGAAATTTAACAAAGAAAGCAAAGAAAAAAAGAACCAAACAAAAAAAACCAGATTCTTATTTTTTGTTTTTGTTCTTTTTGTAAAGAATTTTTTTGAAGATTTGGGGCGCCTGGGTGGCTTAGTCGGTTAAGCGTCCGACTTTCACTTAGGTCATGATGTTGCGGTTCGTGGGTTCGAGCCCCGCGTCGGGCTCTGTGCTGACTGCCAGCTCAGAGCCTGGAGCCTGTTTCAGTCTGAGACTCCCTCTCTCTCTGACCCTCCCCTGCTCGCGCTGTCTCTCTCTCTCTCCTAGAAATAAATAAAAATATTAAAAAAAAAAAAAGAATTTTTTTGAAGATTCATTTATTTATTTTGAGAGAGAGTAAGCCTGAGCTGGGGAGGGACAGCAAAAGAGGGAGAGAATCAGAAGTAGGCTCAGTGCATTGTCAGTGTGGAACTCTATGTGGGGTGCAATCTAATGAACAGTTAAGTGTCCAACTTTGAGATAGTGAGATCACGACCTGAGCTGAAATCAAGAGCCTGGAGCTTAACCAACTGAGCCACTCAGGTGCCCCACTAAAACAGACTCAACTATTGAGAACAAACTCATGGTTACCAGAGGGGAAGTGGGTGGCTGGGGATGAGTGAAATAGGTGAAGGGTATTAAGGAGTGCACCTGTTGTGATGAGCTGTGAATACCTGCTGAGTCATTCTATATTGTACACCTGAAACTAATATAACCAGACTGTATATTAATAATACTGGAATTTAAAAAAAAAGATATGGATCTTAGAGAATAAGTTCAAGAGCTAATAAAAACACGAGAGGAATTAACAGAAGACGACTCGATGGAGATGAGTGCTTCCTAACTGATGCCAGCCGGTGAGGAAGGAGACATAGAAGAAACAGTGCCAGAAAACAAACTGACATTAGATAATCTGGCCAATTATTCAA
Organism: Proteles cristata cristata; assembly: GCA_017311185.1. Classification (NCBI taxonomy): domain Eukaryota; kingdom Metazoa; phylum Chordata; class Mammalia; order Carnivora; family Hyaenidae; genus Proteles; species Proteles cristata. The sequence continues at coordinate 44,105 of JAESUZ010002997.1, forward strand.
GACTGCTTTCGACTTCTTTAATGACAAGGACCCTTTAATGATAGAGGTACTGAAACTAAAGGAAATGGTGGTACCATAGAGACGCACATTTAGAGAAATGAGAAGGCAAAAAGATCAGACAGAATTTAAGTATTTTGGAGCATGCCTGCCTCTCCTAACTCCCCTTCCATATTCCCCACCTTTTTGGCCTCTGCCACCCTTAAGACAGCAAGACCAACCCTTCCTCCTCCTCAGCCTACTCAACACAAAATGATGAGGTTGAAGGACTTTATGATGACGCACTTCCACTAAATGAATAGTAAATAACCATCACGTAGCACAGTGAATGAACTGATCTGTTGCGTGTGTATGTCTTGGTGTGGAAATCTAATCACTGTACGGCAAGAACCATATGAGGTGTTTTTGTATCATCATCTTCTCCTAAGTATTCATCATGTAGAATACTGTGTGCAAGACTTGTATGGAAGAGGAGAGACTATCCTTACCCAGGCATAAGAGGAGTGCTATTTAATATAATAGTAATGTTAGTTTTCTTATTATTTTATAACTTTGCTTTCAAGGAATTGTGGTACTATATACCTCTCTCTCTAAGTAACTGGAGAAACTGCCTGTCAGCCTATCATCACAGGTAAATGTTTTGTTTTGTTTTAGTAACATTATGTTTCCAAATACTGTATTATGAATATGACTGTAATACCATATGCCATGAGATTTTTATAATGATTCATTTATTAGTGTATAGGTTAGGCTACTATGAAGCAATTGTATCAATTATACTAAGCTACCATGAAACAATCATACTGCTGCTTCTTCATTATCAGCTCATCAACTGTTATACCCATAAATAAATACAAATTGCCTTTTCACAGTATATTTTCATTTTCAATGTCTAGTATTAATAATACGTATAAAATATACAGTGTTTTGCATCACATAAGACAATACAGCTGTAGGTTCTGACAATTCATTTTGTGAGGAATCTAAAATAATTGAATTCACAGAAGCAGAGAGCAGAATGGAAGTTGCGGAGAGGTGGGGGGGAGGGGAAATGAGATTTTAGTTAAAGGTACAAAGTTTCAGGTATACAAGATGCCTAAGTCCTAGCAATCTACTGTATGCACAGTACCTATAGTTAACAATACTGTATCATATGTTTAAAAATTTGCTAAGAGGGAAGATCTTATGTAAAGTGCTAAATAAAGAGGGTGGGAGGGAACTTTGGAGGTGATAGATATGCTAATGGCATAGACTGTGGTTATAGTTTTGCAGATGGACACTTATTTCCAACCATATCAAGCTTGTAATACGTTAAATGTACGCCAATTATACCTCAATAAAATGTTTTAAAAGGCTACTCTATGAGGCACCACATAGAAGAATCAATAGTGAAAGAGCATGTGAAACATAATACAATTATCTTAGAAAAAAATCCATCAAGAAAATGTTTACCTTGAATATCTTACTCCATGCTGATGCATAGGGGCATATGTACCCCAATGTTCATAGCAGCACTCTCAACAATATCCAAAACTGGAAAGAGCCTAAGTGTCCATCAACTGGTAAATGGGTCAAGAAGATGTGGTTTATCTATACCATGGAATACTACATGGCAATGAGAAAGAATGAAATCTGGCCATGTGTAGCAACGTGGATGGAACCAGAGGGTGTTATGCTGAGCGAAATGAGTCAGGCAGAGAAGGACAAATACCATATGTTTGCATGTATAGGTGGATTAGGAGGAACTTAACGGAGGACCATGGGGGAGAAGAAGGGGAAGAACAGTTGGGGAGAGGGAGGGAGGCAAACCATGAGAGACTCTTGAATGCTGAGAACAAACTGAGGGCTGATGAGGGTGGGGGGAGAAGGGGATGATGGGCATGAAGGAGGGCACTTGTGGAGATGAGCACTGGGTGTTATATGGAAACCATCTCGACAATAAACTATTTAAAATAAATAAATTTTTTTAAAAAAGAATATCTTACTCCATAGTTGCAAAAATCAAATAATATAAGAAAATCCTGTAAGTGCTCTATGATGATTTTGATGATGAGGAATAGCTAAATAAGAGTTACTATATAACATATATAAAATATATAAAATTCACAGAACACAAACAAACTTATCAGGGTATATATTGCTCAGGCAGAGAGCATTCTCTAAGAGATAATTTCTATCCCTCTTCTTATTAAAAACATTATCAGTAATAGTGACAGAAATTCCTAAAAAATGAAACAAAACACCCCCCCCCACACACACCCCTTTTTAAAAGATAAAGCTCAAGGTTTTCCAGTCTGAAGAGTATGGTAACAATCAATCACTCTACAAAAGTCAAGTGCAAAGGATATGAATCTTTCATTGTTGTTGTTATTATTACACAATATATTGTTAACAATAAGAATTAGTGATTATTCATTTCGTATTCAGACTTAAAAAGCTGAGCTCACATATATAACAAGCTAGTTCGAATAACTCAGTCATAGGCGCTGTTATCCCCACTAAAATGTAAGAAAACAGAGATTCAAAAAGGTTACATGGCTTTACCAAGATCACTCAATTAGTAAGCAGAGGTGCCAAACTCTCCTTTGTGTCTCTATACTACTTTAATTTTATTTAATTTCTATTTATTTTTGAGAGAGAGACAGAGCGTGACTGGGGAGGGGCAGAGAGAGAGGGAGACACAGAATCCTAAGCAGGCTCCGGGCTCTGAACTGCCAGTACAGAGCCCATGCAGGGCTCGAACTCACAAGTACTGAGACCATGATGAGCTGAAGTCAGCCGCTGGGCCAACCAGGCACTCCCCTGCACTACTTTCAGAGACAGGTTCCAAAACATGTATATTACTGGGGCACAGACTCAGAGGTCTGACCTCTCCCTAGATTCTTTTCCCTATTCTCACTGTTTTATCACCTGGAAAATAGGAAAAAATAAAGACAGTGATTCTATCTTCCACCAAAGATTAGAAAGCAGGCGAAAACCTAAATGGGGGCCTGTATACCTAAGGAACTGTGCTATCATGGGTGACAATTAGGATGTAAAAGTCCCAGGTTCCTGAACACCTAATTCTAAAAATTAATCTTTTTCTCATTAAAGATGGAAATGTAAACTTAATTAAACAATGAAATTCAGAATGCTAAGGAAAAAACATTTTAAATGATCTTGGATTGAAGAGGAATCTGCAAGTTCATATGAAAATTACTGCAGGCCTCCTCTTTCACTGAAAATATTTTCTTCATGTTCACTATTATTTTAAAGTCCTCATGTAGCTAAAGGTCTCAAAAGTTGTTATCTGCACCTCAGTGTGCAAACTTCTGGTATATAATTTCTATATAACTCTCAAAGCCCTGTATATACGGTAGAAAGCTATCAATTGGTATGCAGATATTTAAGCCATAATAAATACACAAAGACAAGGCGGGGATGCAAACATATAAAGACTAAGACTTACCTAGCAATTTAGCAATTAAAAAGATCTATTTCTCGGGGCGCCTGGGTGGCTTAGTCGGTTAAGCGTCTGACTTTCGCTTGGGTCATGATCTCGCGGTTCGTGGGTTCGAGCCCCGCATCAGGCTCTGTGCTGACAGCCAGCTCAGAGCCGGGAGCCTGTTTCAGAGTCTGTGATTCCCTCTCTCTCTGACCCTCCCCTGCTCATGCTGTCTCTATCTCTCTCCTAGAAATAAATAAAACATTTAAGAAAAAAAAAAAAGATCTATTTCTCTACATTCCAATCAGATCTTCAATATAACTATTTTCCCTTCTCCATTGCATTTGTATCTTATCAGAGGAAATAAAAATTATACAAACATTTTTGGTAACAATGTGTACTACACTTACCTGGAAAAAACATATCTGCTATTAATTACCCAGAATGTATAATTAAGAACTAAGAAATAAAATAAGAATTGTCTGAGCTTTTCATACAAAGTATACTTAAACTCATCCATTTTTACTTAGTATATTTACTTACTATATTTCTTAGATCTTCAAAGTAAGTTTAATTTTGATACTGGTTACAAACAAAATCTTAGTAAGCTAAATAATATTTGCTTTCCTAGCTATAATAGGTCAGGAAGAGCAAATTGTAAGAAGAAATAGTTTCTAACAGCAGGCACATACAACAATAAGGAATGACAGCTAACAATAAGGCAAGGACAGAAAATTTTTTCAGTTTTAGACTGAAGAACTTACATGTGGGGTAAAATTTCAACTGTTGGGAAACAATGAATTATGATCATCACTACTTTATTGATGGTAAAACAAAGCGACAGGGGTTTGTTTACACAAACTAATCTTGTCAATTACAGTTAGTCATTTTTTTTAGAAAGAGAAGGAGATTTATTTTTTTTAATTTTTTTTGTTTTATTTATTTTTATTTATTTTTTATTTTTATTTATTTCTAGGAGAGAGAGAGAGAGACAGAGTGAGCAGGGGAGGGTCAGAGAGAGAGGGAATCACAGACTCCGAAATAGGCTCCAGGCTCTGAGCTGGCAGTCAGCACAGAGCCCGACGCGGGGCTGGAACCCACGAACCGCGAGATCATGACCTAAGCGAAAGTCGGACGCTTAACCGACTAAGCCATCCAGGCGCCCCGAGAAGATGGTTTATTTTTAATGTTAATTTATTTTTGAGAGAGAGAGAGGGAGTGAGCATGGGAGGGGCAGAGAGAGAGGGAGACACAGAATCTGAAGCAGGCTCCAGGCTCTGAGCTGTCAGCTCAGAGCCCGACGTTGGGCTCGAACTCATGGACTGTGAGATCATGACCTGAGCTGAAGTTGGATGCTTAACCGACTGAGGCACCCAGGTACCCCTTATGTTATCTGAATACAAGTATGGGAATACCTAATGACCTTCAGATTATTGTGGTTAGATGAATAAGGAAGGGATAAAGGTTAAAGATCACTTAATTTTTTTCTACATGGTCAAGGTTTAATGTGGAAACTGCTATAGAAATTACAATAGACACTGAATTCAAAGCATGATTATTTCATCACATCGACATACGGTATTTCTCAAATTCTGTGACACTTAATCCATCCTAAACCTAAGAAAGAAACACTATTTATAGTTTTTATCCTTTATTACTTAATATAATGGGTATGCAGAATTTCTGTAATTATTCTGCAAGTAATTATTCGTATAAAAGTAAAGTCTACTACAAATAAAAAATAGGCACTGTCAAAAGAGTAGAATTTCATTATCATGTACAGATTGGACTGCTGCTAGATAGAACTGACAACTTCATCCACTGGTTTTCTCACACCATTATTTATGCTTTACACCCAGACAATCTCCTGATATTCCAAGCAGATGGAAATAATCTGGTTATCATAGCTGTCCTTCAGTAACGAAATCACAATCTACATTCCTATCTGAAGAACTAAATAGTTTTGTATGCTGACTGAAAAAGAAAAACAGCAAATATACTTGATATTACTTTAGTAACAGGTAAAGATTTAGCAACTTACTTTGCATCCTAAGCCTTATTCTTGTGGGTTGTTGAAACCATTCCTGAGGCTTTTTTTGATATCCCGAGCCTAAAGCAAATACATATATCAAGATATCATTTAATATATTTTGGAAATGTATACCATACTCCTGTTAGAAGGTAAATTTATCAGAAAGGTAAAACAAAGTTGGGGAAGAAAACAATAAAAGCAATAGGTTCAGAAGAAAAAGATAACGTTGAAGGATCACACCAATGAAGGATGAACCACTTCCTACAGTAAATAAATACATAATCACCTAATAGACAAAACTAGGTACCAATTCTTTGTTCCGGTCTATGAGAATGACTGAGTTCAATAATATGTGAACTTGATTTCAGTGTATTCAAGAGGAAAAAGGTTAACCACTTACTCCTGCAATACCTTTAGGTAAAATAATCCTGAAAATGTTTCCACATCATAGGGTAATTACACACATCAGATACCAATGTGTGGTGGATTAAAAGACAAAGAGGGTAAAATGACTTAAAATCCTATTCAAACTTTTTGTTGGCAAAATAAGACACGGTCAGAATTGCTTGACTGGTAAAAGAGCAGACAACCAACCACTTACTTAGCACTGAAGGTTGCTTATCAAGAGTTAAGAAGTCTTGACCTAAAAGTAAAAACAGAGATAAAGTCATGGAATATGTGAAAATAATAATAGTGAAAATACTGCATAGACATTTTAATACTATGGATACTATAAACCAAAAAGATTACCACGAAAATCAAATCTTTCTTTCATCAGTCCAAAACATATATAATATATTCATTTTTTCCCCTTTTCTAATCATCAAAGTGCTCAGGAATTGGATAATAATAAGTCAACTTTAGGATCAATATCATCAAAATAATGGCAGCATGTACTGAATGTTTATCAGGTATCAAGTATAATTTTACTTAATTCTCATACTTTTATGTAGTTGACACCATTATTCCCATTTTACAAATGAGGTAACTGAAATTAATCATTTGCCCACTATATATATGTGTGTGTGTATATATATACACACATAGAAGTTGTAGAGCTTAGATACAAACCCAGGTAGTCCACATATGCTATGCTATATACTGACATGTATGGTGTATATGGTATATGCTATACAAGCAATTTTGTGGACACTGCAAAGTAGTTATGAAGCGAAAGATACTACTTTTTGTTTTGGAATGGTACTTAAGGACAACTGTAAAACAGTACAATGGGACAATTAGGAATGATATTTCAAACAATTATAATAAGGTAAATTTCCAAATCTTTTCTGAAGAAATGAGTTATTTCTACCCAATGACATAAGTGTTATTGTAAATTTTTCAAAAAATTTTTTCTAAATACAAATGTATATGCTAACTGTAAAAGAAATATAACATTCTGAAGTTTTTGATGTTTATTTTTTAGAGACAGAGAAACAGAGAGAGAGACAGAACACGAGGCAGGGAGGGGCAGAGAGACAGAGGGAGACACAGAATCCAGAATCCAAAGCAGGTTCCAGGCTCTGAGGTGTCAGCATAGAACCCTACGTTGGGCTCAAATTCATGGATCATGAGATCATGACCTGAGCTGAAGTCAGACACTTAACTTACTGAGTCACACAGGTACCCCAAGATATAGAACATTCTAGAAATGTGTAACTTAAAAATTCATAAATATCCATTAACTGCCTACTATATGCAGGTATACCAGGCTGAATAAGGCATATGAATATTCTTCCAGATTTGTTTTCAGTCTATACCAACAAAGTAAAAAAAGTAGACATGTTTAACACGTCTTTCATTGATTTGAAAAAGTCCTTTTCTTTTTTTTTTTTTAACTTTTTATTTATTTCTAGGAGAGAGAGAGAGAGAGAGAGAGAGAGAGAGAGACAGCGTGAGCAGGGGAGGGTCAGAGAGAGAGGGAGACACAGACTGAAACAGGCTCCAGGCTCTGAGCTGGCAATCAGCACAGAGCCCGACGCGGGGCTCGAACCCACAAACCGCGAGATCATGACCTAAGCGAAAGTCAGATGCTTAACCGACTAAGCCACCCAGGCGCCCCTTTTGTTTATTTTTTTAAGTAGCCTTCATACCTGGTGTGGAATTAAACCTGGAGCTTGAACCCACAACGCTGAGATCAAGACCTGAGCTGAAATCAGGAGTCAGACACTTAACTGACTGAGCACCCAGGAGCCCCAACAAGCACTTAAAAAAAAAACACCTCTGAGGTAGGGCTGTATCTTATATAGTCAAGGCTGTGTCATAGTTTAACTGGATGATTTTTCTCAGTTATACATAAAATAATGGCATCTTACATTCAAGGATATATACCTCGATCACCTATTCATTAGTATACAAAGTACTCATTTTTCATAACTGATTTGTATTCCACTGTATGTATGTAGCATAATTTATATAGAGAGATACATTTAAGAGCTTCCAAAAATTAAAGATTCAGATAACAAAGGGCAAACCTATAAGATGATTCAGCAAGTAATTTTCCACAAATGACTTTTTTTAATGATTTATTCTATTTGTTGAGAGACAGAGAAAGACAGAATGTGAGCAGGGGAGGGGCAGAGAGAAAGGGAGATACAGGCTCCAGGCTCTGAGCTGTCAGCACAGAGCCCTGACTTGGGGCTCAAACCCTCAAAAAGATGAGCTGAATTTGGACGCTTAACCAAATGAGCCACCCACATGCCCCACAAAGGATTTATTTTTGCGTCTCAGTGACTTTGTTTTACCTCAGTTTTAAGTTCAAATCCAGAACCTTCTAAAAACTAAGTATGATGTGAAATATGTGGAATTATATAAATACACTGATTTTTTTTTAATGTTTTTTTTTTCTTTTTTTTATTTCTAGGAGAGAGAGAGCGTGAGCAGGGGAAGGTCAGAGAGAGAGGGAGTCACAGACTGAAACAGGCTCCAGGCTCTGAGCTGGCAGTCAGCACAGAGCCCGACGCGGGGCTCGAACCCACAAACCGCAAGATCATGACCTAAGCGAAAGTCGGACGCTTAACCGACTAAGCCACCCAGGCGCCCATAAATACACTGATTAATAAAACATATTTACAAAGACTTTTCTTTAAAAACCATTTCATATTTCAAAAAAGGTGATATGGAAGGGGAAAAAAAGTTCCTGAAGATTTTACATACAAGGATATTTTAGGTTGATTAATAATTAACTCAAATTCTGGGACTTGATTTAAACATGAGAAAGAAACAACAGCATCATTTCTGTTTAACCTAAGAAAATATGTATCTAGGGGCGCCTGGGTGGCTTAGTCGGTTAAACGTCCAGCTTTCGCTTAGGTCATGATCTCGCGGTTCAGGTGGGTTCGAGCCCGCGTCCGGGCTCTGTGCTGACTGCCAGCTCAGAGCCTGGAGCCTGTTTCCGTCTGTGACTCCCTCTCTCTGACCCTTCCTGCTCATGCTGTCTCTCTCTCCTAGAAATAAATAAAACATTAAAAAAAAAAAAAACTTAAAAAAAAAAGAAAACACGTATCTACTGTAGATAATCTGCAAAATACATGAAAGGAAAAGAAAAATATCACCCATTATGCCACCATCCTGACCAAATCATTGCTGTTGGCACTTTAGTATATTACTTTCCAATCCTTTCTTTTGCTATATTTTTCAATGTATTGTGAACATTTTCAAAACTGCAAGCAAGGTTATAAGATTTTGATACACCTACCACCTAGCTTCCCATTAACTTTTTACTATACTTCACTCTATCACTTGTTTATTCATCCTTCCAAACTTTTGCAATAGAGCTCAAATCAGACTGCATATAAAACTTTATGTCCTTATTAGAATCTGTCCATGTAAGTAGGCTCAAACTACATTAGTTAAACTGAGAATAGTAAGTCACAGAAAGCAGATTTTTTAAAATTCAAAATCAAGGTTGAGTACAGAGATGAAGGAAATTCAAGATGCTGGATGAGTTTTTTGCATTCATTACACCTCTTTTTCAACACTTTATATTAAAAGAGGATCTTAGAGGGCGCCTGGGTGGCTCAATTGGTTAAACGTCTGACTTCAGCTCAGGTCATGATCTCACAGTTTGTGGGTTCGAGCCACACATTGGGCTCTGTGCTGACAGCTAGCTCAGAGCCTGGAGCCTATTTCAGATTCTGTATCTCCCTCTCTCTCTGACCCTCCCCTGATCATGCTGTCTCTTTCTCTCTCAGAAATAAATAAAACATAAAAAAAAATTTAAATAAATAAAAGAGGATCTTCAAAACACAAAACAGCGTTTGACCACACACACGGGGAGATTTTCAAGAGTTTAAAACATGGTTCTACTTACTTTGTGATGACTGCCACAGTGATTCTGGATATTGATTTGACAATCTCATGGTTTGATCTAAAAGAACAAACAAAAGAAATAAAGTACACTATAATGCATATTATGATTTTTAAATGCATATTTTATAAGAGAACAATAATTAATCAAAAGAACAAAAATATTCAGTAAAACCCTTAAGGAATTCAACACTTGGGAGCACAATTTATTCTTTTATTTTATTTATTTTAATATTTTAAGTAGGCTTCATGCTCAGTGTGGAGCCCAACGCAGAGCCCAACATGGGACCTGAACTCACAGTAAGTGTTCCCAAGAGTAGGACGCTGAACCACTTAACTGAGTCACCCAGGCACCCCAGGAACACAATTTATTTTTTTAAGGTTTCTAAAGAGTCATGTATCTAAAAAATTAACTAAGTAATTATCTCTTTCCCCTAAGGACTTTCTAGAGAAAAAAATGTAAAATGTAGAACATGACATGAGGTAAGGGAGCTAATGCAATTTTGAGTTGGGGAACATTTTGAAAGTTTAATGGATCTTCTTGAAATCATTAATACCCATTCTGCCTCAAAATTTTCTTGTAAATGGTTAATATGTTACATATTTTAGCCACATTTCTTTAAAACATATTTTCATATAAAAGTGGAATTTATAACTAAACCTGTTCAAAAGTGATCAGATTGTTATCTTGGAAACAAATGCATGTGACACATTCAGGTGTGGTAGCTAAATATTTTTGTCATCTATTACTAAAAAAACCTTTTAGCATTGATTTCTAAAACAGATTTCTTTTTAATTTAAAAATAATGCTTATTTTTGAGAGAGAGAGAGAGAGCAAGCATGAGTGGGTAAGGGCAGAGAGAGAGGGAGACAGGATCTGAAGTAGGTTCTGTGCCATTAGCACAGAGCCCAACATGGGGCTCAAACTCAAGAACCCTGAGATCATGACTTGAGCTGAAGTCAGACATTTAACTGACTGAGCCACCCAGGCGCCCCTCTAAAACATATTTCTTTTTTTTTTTTTTAATTTATTTCAAGAGAGAGAGAGAGAGCATGAGCAGGGGAGGGTCAGAGAGAGGGAAACAGAATCTGAAACAGGCTCCAGGCTCTGAGCTAGCACAGAGCCCAATGCAGGGCTCGAACCCACGAACTGTGAGATCATGACCTGACCCAAAGTTGGACGCCGGACACTTAACTGACTGAGCCACCCAGGTGCCCCTAAAACATATTTCTAACATTAAATACATGTATTACTGAAATAATATATTAACTATGTGTTGCATCTATTATAAAGCAAAAATAGACATTTTTAAATGGGTAAAATAAAATATAAATATACATGAAATTCTAATATTCTTTCTGCATTCCAACAGATCTGTTTTTTTTAAGTTTTTTATTTAAATTACAGTTAGTTAACATACAGTGCAGTATTAGTTTTAGATGCACAATTTAGTGATTCAGCACTTCCACACAACATGCGGTGCTCATCACAAGTGCACTCCTTAAACCCCATCACCTATTTCACTCCACCTCCCACCCCCTCCTCCCCTTTGGTCACCATCCATTTGTTCTCTACAGTTGAGTCTGTTTCTTGGCTCGCCTCTCTTTTTCCCTATGCTCATTTGTTTCTTTACACCTCCTCAGTGATAACTAGCCGAGAAAATAATCTAGGAAGATTAGTATTCTTAATATGTTCCCCTTTTCCTTATAGCTAGTTTTCTTCTGCATGTGGGTATGTGTGTTTTGTTAAGGATTTATTAGAATTCTAAAGGGATTATAGAGCCTTTGGTGCATGTAGATTCAAAGAGCTATATGCTGCTAGCAATAGCATCAAACTACTGGCTACATGAATGGCTTAGTCTTTAATTTTTAGAGCTTTGTGTACACATATACCAAAACTAATAAGAACACTTAATTTAAGTGTTGATATGTGACAGGTACTTTCTAGGTGCTTGCACATATTAATTAATTTAACCTCTTAACCCAGATGAGGATACTGAGGAACATAGATGCTAAGCAATTGCCTGAGGGCACACAAACCTAGTAGTGGAGGAGTGACACCCAGGGACTGTGGCTCCAGAGCCCATGTTCTTAACCACTATGCTAGAATGGTGCATATCTCCTTTGGGATTTCTGTGTCAAGAAAGAATGGAGAACAATGAAGGCGGGTGGGAAATACACAGAATACCAAATGCCCATAGACCAGCCTAGGAGCTTATTTTTAAAATGGAATGATGAGGGGTGCCTGGGTGGCTTAGTTGGTTAAGCGTCCGACTTTCACTTGGGTCATGATCTCGCGGTTTGTGGGTTCGAGCCCCGCGTTGGGCTCTGTGCTGACTGCCAGCTCAGAGCCCGGAGCCTATTTCAGAGTCTGTGTCTCCCTCTCTCTCTGACCCTCCCCTGCTCATGCTGTCTCTCTCTCTCTCTCTCTCATTCTCCTAGAAATAAAATAAATAAATAAATAAATAAATAAATAAATAAATAAATAAATAAATAAAATGGAATGATGAAGTAAAACACAGAATTATGGAAATTCTCAAAAGATGATGAGGGAAAAGTAGAGAATCACACTTTGACGAGACTAAAATATAATATTATTTACAGAGTTTACAAATTGGTTCAGCACTCTCTTAAGCCTCAAATGGTATTTTCTCTCAAAAGATGATGAGAGAAAAGTAGAGAATCACTCTTTGATGAGACTAAAATATAATATTATTTACAGAGTTTACAAATTGGTTCAGCACTCTCTTAAGCCTCAAATGGTATTTTCTCCCACAGTCAATTCTTTCCTTGAATAAACTTAAACACAAATTCACATGAACAGTCATCAGCTGTTATTACTAACTTGGTGTGAATTTGAACAACCCAGAGATAAAAGTGATTACCTAAGAATATTCAACTTCCTAAGAGCTAACATCCCTGATAGTATAAAAATACCACTACCAATGAGATCAGTTTCTCTATAATATTTTAAATAAACTACAAATAACTCTTCTTCTGAGCACAAAAATATCTTATATTCCATAAATATCAAGCAGGCTAAAAGTGACTTGTTTAAATATTATATAGACATTATATTACTAATCAGATACACACATGGAATCAGTAACTTTAATAAATATTAAAAGCACACTTTAATAAAATATTTTAGTGAAGTATTTTTTAAAAGGTAAGTTTACAAAATACCTTTAGATTTCAACTAAAAAAAGACAGCTCCTAAGATAAAGTCATATGAATATAAAGACATGTTACCTCCAGAATCAAGAGAATCTTCGGATGTGACTTTAAGAACAATAATATCACTGTCAGAGCTGTCTTGATCATCTTGTTCAGTTTCTTCTAAAAAGAAAGAAAGAATACACTAGTATAACTTTATTCTAATGCTCTAAAGATCTAGATTAAAATAAGAAACTCAGGGCGCCTGGGTGGCTTAGTCAGTTAAGCGTCCGACTTTCGCTTGGGTCGTGATCTTGCGGTTCGTGGGTTCGAGCCCCGCGTCGGGCTCTGTGCTGACTGCCAGCTCAGAGCCTGGAGCCTGTTTCAGGCTGTGAGTCCCTCTCTTTCTGACCCTCCCCTGCTCACGCTGTCTCTCTCTCTCCTAGAAATAAATATAACATTTAAAAATAAATAAATAAATAAAAAATAAAATGAAGCGGCTTTAATTATCAGATATAGAATTGCTATTTATTATGTTTACTATTCTGGATCACAGAATTTTATATAAGCTAAAATTGAGCTCATTAATGTCATCTGAGGCATATAATTACATCTCAAATATTCAGAGTAACATCTACAAGATTATATTCTGAGGCTTTAATGTAGAGCTAAAAAGGAAACAAAGGAGCATTGATAGTGGAGAAATTTTACCTTACTGCGGGGGGGGAGGGGGATCTATATATAGTTAGTGTGTAAATTCAAAGAAGATTAGTATATGCCCGTGTGTGTTTACATACAAGTATCTATGTTTGTGAAGGGGAAGATGTATACACACACCCATTTATAAACATTTCAGTATGCAGGTAATTAAGATTATGATGGGTTTTAAAATGGACTAAGTTTTACTGTTCTATTCATAGACGATTATGAGAATTTGGAAAAATAATTACATTAATAGCATAATCAAAGGCCAGCTTATGCCAAAATCTCTTTTTATTGGCTTTACTTAAAATTATTTACTCAGATAAAAGATGCTTAAAATGCATATAAAGGCTATCATCACTCACTCTATTCCATTTTATCTACCCAATATGAATTTAGATAAGCATCAATTTTTTTTCCTTAAGAAAAATGTTCTCCTTTCTTAAGTATCTATCAAAATTGCTCCTCATGTTAATGAAAACAAAATTAGAATATTTTAAAAGAAAATACCTCCTTCAGAAAAATTGACCTTCTGTTGGACGCTGCTGGCTTCTAGAAAAGCAAACATATCATATATAATATCAAAACCTAAAGATTAGGAATAAACAGTATATAATTATATAATACGTAATTTACAATATATAATTTAGGAAAGTGAACATAAAGGGAGATGAATTAAACTTTGTCTTCTATCAAATGTTAAAACAATATATTATTTCCTTTTAGGTTATTTCAGAAATCAGTCAGATACAACCTAGAATCAGGAAGAGTTTATGTTTCTTTCAGCCATAGGTCCATCTGTACTCTAAACTGTAGCCTGTTTGCAGAAAGCATGAAATTCTCTATTGATGAATATTGTAGTCCCTATAGATTTACTGAATTCTTATTTTCCTATTTGCCAGATTACCCATACCCTCTTGAGAAACCCACCACACAGGTAGAAATGACAAATCAGTTCTTTACCGCACTAGCATATCCAAAAGAAGAAAGGGAAAGAAACCCTAGCTCCAGCACGTTCATGTACGCTACTTTTTTTTCAGAGCCAGAGAATTTGGACAAAGATAAATGAGCAAAATGTATCAAACACATTATTTTTATATGAGCTATTCTGAAAAATCTTTAGTAAAAGGAGATAAACCCAAAGGTGGCATTGCACAATTGGGCTTAAATATTGCTACGTGATCATTGCAGAAGTGGTATGAACCAAACTGTTCACAAAGCTGAAATTTTTTTTTTTCAGCTTTCCCTCTAGCTTTAACCCCTATTTGCTTTTCAAAAGGGCAAAACAATACTGTGGAAGGCAAATGCCAACACGTTATATGGTGAACTTGGAAATATTTTCTCCAGATCAGCTTAATGATATTAATATAACACTGGTCAAACTACTACTAGCAGAAGGACAAGTGTAAATTGCTATGTGAAATATATTTGCCAATATTTTTGGTATAGGAAAAAAACTAACCAAAACAGCAAATACTGTTACTCTTAAAAAGCTAGAACCTGGTATATTTGATTCCATTTTAATCTAGGATCCTAAGTGAAATTGTCTTTTCAATTTTCTTTCTGAAGCATAAAAATGGAAAATCAAACTTGCCTTAGTGCTATTCTCTTAAAATTTTTTCATTACTATTTCCATTCATACAAAGAGATACCGTTCCCCAACACACATATTAGCCCTTTTGTACAGCAGTTTATTTTCTTCATTTATGTAACTATTTATATAGCATGTGAGCAAAAGATGTTTTCTTACGAGTCAATAGTTATGTCTTAAGTCATTATCTTAATAATAGTTACTCCCTTGATATTCGCATGCTGCTAGTTTTCAAAAAAACCCTTCTCATCTACTATCTATCTGATTCCCTAATGTCATGAGATAATAACTTTTATAGGTAAGGTTCATGATATTAAGTGACTTGTCTAAGAGTGTCAGGATTAACAAGTGACAAAAAATGAATTGAATACAGGCCCTTCTGATTTCAAGTCTACCACCCATCTACCACTGCATCAGTATTGTTTATAATGGCATATAGTCAGCACTCAATGATTAATTTTTTAATTAATTTTCTTTTAAAGAGCAGTTTAAGATTCACAGCAAGACTGAAGGGAAGGAAGATAGATTTCCTTTATCTTCTCTGTCCCACACAGGCACAGCTTCCCCCATTATCAATATCCCCCACCAGAGCGGTGTATTTGTTGAACAGTGGTACAATCGATGGATCTACATTTACACATCATGTTCACTCCAAGACCCTAATTTACATTACAGTTCACTCTTGGTGTTGCACATTCTATGGGTTTAGACAAACATATAATGACACGTATTCATCATTATGGTATCATAGAGAGTATTTTCATGCCCTAAAAGTCCTCTGTGCTCCACCCATTCATCCATCCCCTATCACCACCACCACCACACCTTTGACAACCACTAATCTTTTTACTGTCTCAATAGTTTTGCCTTTCCAGAACAGTCATATAGGTTCCGCCCTTTCTTTTTTTTTTTTTTTTATTTTTTATTTCTAGGAGAGAGAGAGAGACAGCGTGAGCAGGGGAGGGTCAGAGAGAGAGGGAGTCACAGACTGAAACAGGCTCCAGGCTCTGAGCTGGCAGTCAGCACAGAGCCCGACGCGGGGCTTGAACCCACCAACCGCGAGATCATGACCTAAGCGAAAGTCGGACGCTTAACCGACTAAGCCACCCAGGCGCCCCTCCGCCCCTTCTTTTTATGGCTTGATAGCTCATTTCTTCAAAGCACTGAGTAACACTCCATTGTCTGGATGTGCCAGTTTATCCATTCACCTACTGAAAGACATGTTGGTTGCTTCTAAGTTTTGGCAATTATGAATAAAGCTGCTATAAACATATATGTGCAGGCTTTTGTATAAATATTAAGTTTTCAACTCCTTTGAGTAAATATCAAAGAGTATAATTGCTGGATCATACAGTAAGAATGACATATAATGTCATGATGACATATAACTTAGGACATCTTTTCAGATGCTCATTTGCCATCTGTATATCTGCTGTTGAGATACCTGTTAGGTCTTTGGCTCATTTTTAAATCAGGTTGTTTTTTCATTGTTGAGTTCTAAGAGTTCTTTGTATACTTTGGATAATTGTCCTTTATTAGATGTGTCATATGCAAGTATTTGCTCTCAGTGGCTTATGTTCTTATCATTGTCTTTTGCACAGCAGAAGTTTACAACTTCAATGAAGTTCAGTGTATCAATTCTTTCATGGGTTGTGCTTTTTGTTTATATGTAAAGAAGCATCGGGGCACCTGGGTGGCTGAGTCGGTTAAGTGTCCGACTTTCTCTTAGGTCATGATCTCTCAGTTCGTGGGTTCGAGCCCCACGTCGGGCTCTGTGCTGACTGCCAGCTCAGAGCCTGGAGCCTGTTCCAGAGTCTGTGATTCTCTCTCTCTCTGACCCTCCCCTGCTCACGCTCTCTCTCTCTCTCCTAGAAATAAATAAAACATTAAAAAAAATTAAAAAAAAAAAAAAAAGAAGCATCACCATACCCAAAGTCCTCTAGATTTTCTCCTGTTACCTTCTGGGAGTTTTCTAGGTTTTTTCATTTTTTTAAATGTTTTATTTTTGAGAGAGACAGTGTGAGCGGGGTGGGGGGATGAGGGGGAAGGGGGGAGTCAAGAGAAAGAATCCGAAGACAGGCTCCAGGTTCTGAGCTGTCAGCACAGAGCCCAGTTCAGGGCTTGAACCCACGAACCACGAACCATGAGGTCATGACCTAAGCCAAAGTCGGACGCTCAAACGATTGAGCCACCCAGGCAGCCCTCTAGGTTTTTTTAAACTTACATTTAGGTCTATGACACATTTTGAGTTAACTTTTGCGAAGGGTTTAAGGTGTGTCCAGATTTTTTTTTTTTTTTGCATGCAGATATCCAGTTCTAGACATTTGTTGAAAAGATTCTGCCTCCATTGTATTGACCTTGTTAAAGATCAGTTGACTACAAGTGGATCTCTTTATGCGTTCTCTAGTCTGTTCTATACATCTATTTGTCTATTCTTGTTACCAATACCACACTGTCCAGATTACTGAAGCTTCATAGTCAGTCTTGAGGTTGAGTCCTCCTACTTTCTTCTTTAACACTGTGTTAGCTCTGCTGGATCTTTTGACTCTATATGAACTTAATCATTTTCTCAAAATAAGTTGTTGGGATTTTGATCAGGAATGCACTGAATTTATAGATTAAGGTGAAAAGAACTGATTTCTTGAGAATACTGAGTCTTCCTATCCATGAATGTGGAATCTCTCTCCATTTAAGTAAATTCTTTGATTACATTTATGAGTTTTGTAATTTTTCTCAAACAGATCTTGTTCTTAGATTTACACCTGTATTTCATTGGGGGGGATGCTAATGTAAATTGTATTGTTTTTAATTTCAAATTTCTCTTGTTCATTGCTGGTATATAGGACCGTGATTGGCTTTTTTATATTAACTTTGCATCCTGCAACCTTGCTATAATTGCTTATTAGTTCCTATTTTTTGTCTTTCTTTTGGATTTTCTACATAGATGATCACGTTAACTGTGAACCAAGACTTGTCTTCCTTCCCAGCCTGTATACCTTTTGTTTCCTTTTGTCTTATTGCGTTAGCTAAAACCTATAGTACAATGTTGAAAAGAAGTGGTGAGCAGGAACATCTATGCCTAAGTATGCATTTAGGTTCCTTCGTATCTTGATTGCTTATTCCTTTATAGCACTGATATTAACATAAAAGCCTCCAATGTCTCACCGTTACGTTAGCTGTAAGATTTTTTTGTAAATAGTGTTTTATCAAGTTGGGAAAAATTCCCTCTCTTGCCAGTTTACTGAGAGTTTTTATCACGAATGGGTGTTGGATTCTGTCAAACACTTTTTCTGCCTCTATTTAATGATCATGTGATTT
This sequence comes from Proteles cristata cristata, assembly GCA_017311185.1. NCBI lineage: Eukaryota > Metazoa > Chordata > Mammalia > Carnivora > Hyaenidae > Proteles > Proteles cristata. Next base: position 62,633 of record JAESUZ010002997.1, read on the forward strand.
TTCTTTCTTAGTCTGTTAATATGATAGATTTTCAAATGTTGAGCCAGTCTTGCATACCTGGGACAAATCCTATTTGGTTGTAGTGGGTTTTTTTTGTTTGTTTTTTAGTTTTTAAGTAATCTCTATACCCAATGTGGAGCTTGAACTCACAACCCCCCAATTAAGAGTTGCATGCTCTACCAATGAGCAAGCCAGGTACCCCTAATTCTTTTTGTAATTTTTAAAAACTTCATTTTGCTAATATTTTGTGGAAGACTATTTCATCTGTTTTTAAGATATTGATCTGCAGTCTTCTTTTCTTGTGTTTGTCTAGTTTTAGTATTAGGGGAATGCTGGCCTTACAATGAGTTAGGAAGTATTTCTTCTAACTTCTGAAAAATATCTTAAAAAACTGGTATAACTTGTTTCCTTAGTCGATATAATTCATTAGTGAACTCATTTAGGCCTGGTGCTTTGTTTTGGAAATTTATTAAATATTGAGTCAATGTATTTAAATAGATATAGACCTTTTCAGATTATATATTTCTTCTTGTGTGTTTTAGCAGATTGTGTCTTCAAAGGAATGGGTTCATTTCACCCAGATTATCAAATTTGTGGGTTTCAATGTGTTCATAGTTCTTTCTAGATTATCCTTTTAATTTTCATGAAATTTATACTAATCTGTGTCCTTTTTTCTCAGTTTATCTCTTTTCTTTTTTCCTTAGTTACCCTGGGTAAAGTCTTTACCTTTGAAGGATAATTTTGTAAGATATAGAATTCTAGGTTGGTGGTTTTTTCCTCTCACACTGAAAATCATTCATCCCACTCTCTTCTCACATGCATGGTTTCTGAAAAGAAATTGGATGTAATTCTTATCTTTATTTCTTTACTAGTCAGGTGTCTTCCTCTAGCTTCTTTCAGGTTGTCTTTATCTTTGATTTTCTGTAGTCTGAAAAAAATAAACACCCAGGTGTATTTTTTGAACATTTGTTCTGCTTGATGTTCTCAGAGCTTCCTGAATCTGTGGTTTGGTGCCTGATGTTAATTTGGGGAAATTCCAGATTACTGTTTCAAGCATTTCTTCTGTTCCTTTTTTTCTCCTCCTTGTGGCACTCCCATTATGTGTAGGCTACAAGTTTTTTAGTTGTATAGTCCTTTGATGTTCTGTTTTGTTCAGTCGTTGTTTCCTCTGCTTTTTGGTTGAAAATTGTATTTCGAGAATTGACAAGTAATATTGTGTAAGTACGTGTACATGTTGACTTGATACATTTATATATTGCACTATTACCACCATAGCATTGGTTAACACCTCTATCATGTGATCACTTATTTGAGGATTCTATCAATCTGCCCCTCTGACACAGAAATTTTTTCCTCAGCCATGTCCAGTCCATCAAAGGCATTCTTTATTTCTATTATAGCAATTTATAATCCCTCGCATTTCTTTTTGATTCCTAGGATTTCCATTTCTGCTTATAACACTGTCCATCTGTTTGTGCATGCGGTCTATTTTATCCATTAGAATCCCTAACATATTAATCAATAGCTGTTTTAAATTTCTGGTCTGATATTTCCACCACCCCTGCCATATCTGGTTCTGACAGTGGCTCTGTCTCTTCAGATTGTGTTATTTGGCCTTTCATTTTGTCTTGATACCAAATCTTAATGTCAAGATTTTGTCTTGATGGTGGACATGATGTACTGGGTAAGAGGAACTGCTCGAAAAAGGCCTTTAGTAATGTGATGATGAGGTCCAGAAGGAGGGAAAGGGCTCCACAGTCCTAAAATTAGGTCTTAGTCTCTTAGAGAATTTATGCTACAAAAGGTTCTCAATGTTTTTCTTTTCTCCTTAGGTGGGACAGGTTGTCTACAGTGGCCTGGAATACAGTATTTCCTTCCCCCAGGTCAGTTGGGTTCTGATAATACCCCGGTCGGTCAGGCTCTGGGTAACTAAATTGCCCTGAGTGCAGGCTTTATTAAGAACAGAGTGCTCTGGCATATTTCAACATGACTCCCCTCTCTCCACCCCTCACCACTGAAGTATGAGGAGACTTTTCTCTGATATTTACTGTGGGCATTTGGTCAAGCCCCTGGAAGTCAATCTCAAAAAATAGTGGGGGATCCCATATGACTGGGTCCCCTTGGAATATGTAACTCAGATTTCTGCACACCTAGACTCCTGAAATTCATCAGTTACAGTTCAGGTTTTGCTACCCCAGAACTGGCTCCTGCAGAGGTCTGCACTTTTGAGCCTTTGCTCTTGGTACACCATGATTTCCTGTATTACCTATCTCTCCAATCGTGAGGGCAGGGGTTTGCCCTGCTTTCTCTCCTTTATCAAAGATCCAAAAAGAACTTTTGAGTTTTTAGTTGTATTTATTTGTTAGGCTAGCTTCTTACATGTGGAACGGGAGGGAAACCAGAAGTCTCTCTCAATAATTTTTTGAATTAATGACAAAGATAAGGCTGAGGGCTGAACTCTTCTAATATGAGAGGTTCCAATAACTTCCAAGTGTAACTCATTCAAAACAGAGCTTTGCAGGGAGCCTGGGTGGCTCAATCCTGTGCCTACAATTTCGGCTCAGGTCATGATCTCACAGTCTGGAAGTCTGAGCCCATCTGGGAGTCTCTCTTTTCTCCTCTCTGCCCCTCCCTCACTTGAGCACAAACACGTTCTCTTTCTCACAAAATAATAAACTTAAAAAAAAAACAGTAACTTTGCTAAAGTTTCATTTATATTTAAACATTACATTTTATATAGTTTAAAAATTATTTGGTATAGCAAAATTTAAGGCTAAATTGATTTTAGAATCTGTATATTTCTTCACTGGGTCACCAGAAAGAAAATGAATAGTGCAGTTATCCCTCCCTTTTTGATCCTGATCTAATTTATTTCCATGTACTTTTTAAACTCCAAGTCAATTTGTTCAGAGCCAAATCACCTAATAATTAATCACTCATATAAAGGGTAGCTAAAATTAAATCTCCTTTATTCTGTTTATGTATGTGTTGTCTAATTAGGACGGGGAAAATTTAAGACTTTTTTCTAATCAACTTATATAAGGGAGCTCCCCATTTATTTTTTATATCATTATATTCGAAGTGTTTAATATATCATGAATTTTTGAACACTTTTAATCTAGTGTCTAAAGGTCCTTTATTTAGGCTTTTAAGTTTCTGGGGCACCTATGTAGCTCAGCTGGTTAAGTGTCTGACTCTTGGTTTCAGCTCAGGCTCTGTGCTAGTTGCAGACAGCCCGCTTGGGATTCTTTCTCTCTGCCCATTACCCACTCATGCTGTCTCTGTCTCTCTCAAAATAAAGAAATAAACTTAAATATTTTTTTTTGAAGAATTTTATGTTGCTAACAATATCAACAGTACTCAAGGCATGGACAATAACTTGTTAAGCAAGGTTGTCTTCAATATTACTAATATCATTGTGCCTTATGCATAATCCAATAAGATCTTATGAATTACATGTTCCAAATAATAATAAATCCTATACATTTGAACAACAATCATCGTTATCACTCTACTTGTTATCTTGGCTATACCTACACTTTTCATTCTGGTAAAGGAAGGTCAAGAATTTCAAGTCCTCCCAAATGCCATTTCCTCCATGAAACCCTCCCAACCTCTCGTTCAGAATAAGGCATTTCTCTTCTAGTCTGTCAAATACATATACCACCATTTTAACACTTAATAACAATACAATAATTTCTCTAACTTGTTTTCTTTTCCACTAGATCCTGTACTCTAAAGGCTAGGGGGAAAATTATCATGGCTCTTTAAGGTTCCAGCATTTAGGCCAGTCACCGATACATATAGAAGGTGATTAAAAATAAATGTTTGTTTAATAAATGAATAGATTTTCGTATCACAGAATAAAAACTTTTTAAGACTTTTGCTAAAATTGCTCATACCATGACAAAAAAACAACTCAAGAAAATAGTATGAAATTAATGCTTAACAATGAGGTTTCATGCAAGGTTTTAACCATTCTACATTTTCATCTTTTTAACCCAAGCTACAAAGAATGCATAAATATTTAAATACAATCTGATGGGGGTGCCTGGGTGGCTTAGTCGGTTGGGTGTCCGACTTTCGCTTAGGTCATGATCTCGCGGTTCGTGGGTTCGAGCCCCGCGTCGGGCTCTGTGCTGACTGCCAGCTCAGAGCCCGGAGCCTGTTTCAGACTCTCTGTCTCCCTCTCTCTCTGACCCTCCCCTGCTCACGCTGTCTCTCTCTCTCCTAGAAATAAATAAAAATATTTAAAAATAAATAAATAAATAAATAAATAAATAAATAAATACAATCTGATGATGAATCAGTAGCGTTTAGTACCACATGAAAAGTTTTAATTTTATTTCCCTGTTTTGCATTCCTTTTCCTTTTTTTTAAACTTGGCTTCTACGTGTAAAAGGTTATAACACTTATTTTTTTTTTTAAGGTACTCTTCTCTATGCTTATGCAGAAGCTTTGAGAAACTAAACTCTTACTTGGAGTAGTAATACCTTCAATTTTAAAGTTAAAATATTATAAGAGCTGTGGCAAAGCAGAGAGAATAGGCTGGGTCACAGGAGACTTGCCCAAAGCTGGGGACATCCTGGCTGAGGTTGGTGGGGGGCCGGTATTTAGCCTTGGCCCTGGAATGGCAGCTTCTCTAGTGCTACTATCAATCTGTGTCTAGGCAAGTACGTAACTCTCTGAATTTACACTTAGAACAAAAAAATGACCAACTGGGCAATTTGCTGCCACCGGTATAAACCAGAGAGCAGTAAACTTTTTCCATAAAGGATCAAATAATAAATATATCTGAGGCTCTGCTAGCCACACCAGGTCTCTTTTCTTAGCTCATAGGCTGTGCAAACACAGGATTGCAGGTCAGATTTTACCTAGAGGCTAACCCTCAGGTATAGACACCTTTAAGAGTGGTACCTTTCTGATAATTCAATGCCAATCATGCTTTTGAGAACAGAGGCAGAGTGGGGCAGCAGGAAGGAGGATAAAGAACAGTTTGGGGATATCACTATTATTCAAGCTCTGTGAACAGCCATTTTTGATAGTCTAAGAGATACTAACATTACTGTAAAAAAGAACCAGAGGAGGCCATTCTCTATGAATCCCACAGAAATGTTCTTTGAACTGGAAAGTACTTTTTAAAAGTTCCTTCTTATTATAAAGTACTTATAAAAATCATTTCTAAATCTAGCATAAAAAGTAAAAGTGCTGGATTATTTCAGCTCCAAATTCTTTGCCAATTAAGAAACTATGACTTAAAAAAAACTTTTTTAAGGTTTTAAATACAGCAGTTGAGAAACTCTGGTGGGTTCAAGTTCACATGATGAACTACATACTGTAAGGATCACTTTCAGTACCCAGACACTAAATCCTGAAGTTTTCAAGAAATCAACCCAAGCTTAAGTGAAAGATGAATTTAACAGAAGTTGCAACTATTTATTTCTTTTCTTTTAAAAAAAGGGAAGTTTTCTTTGTTTTGACTCATCTCTAAATTTAGGGAAATACTGTAACTTAAAAATAAGTCCAACCACAATCAGTATAGGTTTACTTAACACCATGGATCTGGGTATCTCACGTACTACACTAAGGCAAACACTGGAAAGCACTTAAACCAGTCCAACAAACATGGCAAAGGACACTGAACTTACTACGAAAAATATGTCTAACTCACTTTCTCACTCAAGAAAAACGGAACTGGTAAACTGATATTCCCTTTTCTCACAGGAGTGTGAATTTAACAAAGTCTCATAAAAATTAAAATGTGTTTGTATTACACGTTCCTATATGAACTTAAGTAATAAAAGACATAATTTCAGCTAGAATAAGAACCAGGGCAATTAAGAAAGGTCTTGGCCATATGGACAGTGTCCCACAATCTGAGAAAATGAGCAAAGGAGTATTTTCAAGCCAGTGACCAACCGTGTATATGCCTGTGTTCTGATTCTTAGAAGCCTCAAAAAGAACCTGTAAGAATTAGAGATGAACAAACCTAATTCACTCATTTTAGTATTTCCATTTGTTTTGTATGCCGAATCTGCAAGAGAGATAGCAAGAAAACGATTAGAACTCAAAAGGAAATGCATCATGTGGGTCTTTACCACAGGTTCATCATCAAAACCTTAACAGATCTTTATCGTTAGAAAACTTAAAACGACACTCATCTATCAAAAAAACCCCATCCTAATTCTTTCTTAAAAAGAAGGATCGAGGAGTAGAAATCTAATGGGAAGATAAATAAGGATCTTCCTTAGTTCCCATACTAAAGAACCCTTATGAGCTAACGAACTCTGAGAAGGAAGCAGAAGTAGACAGCTTGGATGCCTTTACTGGTTTTCTCTCATGGTCATGAAATCAACTGAAGGGCAATACTTGTCAGAGGTTTTAATCAAAACCAAATGTAAGTGAGGCAGAAGAAATTTATAGCCCTGAACTATACTGGCTCAGTCTTGATTTTTTTATTAGCATTATGCTGGGAAGAATAAAAAGTCCTTGATCCTAGTTTAAAATCATCATGCTAACAAAAAGAATCATAGCAACCTCTTAAAAAGAATGAGGAAGGCCTATATCTATCTCTTTGGAAAGATGTCTCAATAGGTTAAGTAAAAATAAAAAACAGATAATAAGGTACAGAAAAGAGTGTTTATTGGGCTAACATTTGTGATAAAAGGGAGGAAAACATTACTTATGCACAAATTTCTTTGTAGCTCCATAAAATAACTCTTAAAAAAAAAAACCCTAAGAAACTGAAAACACTGATTCCCTCTAATATGGAGACTGGGTGGGTAAAGGACAGAGGGGCAGGGAGACTTTTCACTATATATTTCTAATAACTTTCAAATTTCGAACCATATGGATATATGTACTAACCTATTTAAAAATAAATCTGTATTTATGAAACAGTTAAACCAACAGACAAAATAATGTCTTACCAGACCTTGGGCTTCTTAGGGGGGGTCTACACAAGCTGATTATAGGATCTTCACTCAGCACTAATATAAGAAGAAAAAACATTAAAAAAGTATAAAATGTCAGACATAATAATTTATGACATAATCATTTACTTATTCAGCAAAAGTTCTTCTGAGCCTTTCATTATTTTAAAGATGGGAATATAAAAGTGAACTATAGACAAACTTCCTGCCACAAAAAATTTATGAACATGATAAAAAAAATACTAATTTTTCTCAGCAGACCATATTTATATAAGAAAGGAATACCAAATAAAACTCTTCTAAATTTCTCAACTGAGAACCAAAATTGGAACTGTAGCACCAACTCAATTAAGTATTCCATTTGGGGCTTAACCTCATCATGGATTATTCATGGCATACTTTAATTTGGGGGTTAACTTTTTGAGAGTTAATACAGTACCTCCAACTATTTAACCTTACATGTGTTCAGGAAATGTGTTCTAATCTTAAATAAAGTGTTAATATTAGCCAGGGTTTCAGACTGTCTATGGTTCAATGGCATACGGCTAATGGGGAAGCTGATCTCATCATATAAAACGTTAACCTAGAAAACCAAGGTGTGTTTTCTCAAAAGGCCTCAAAAAACATTATCTAAAGTCCAATATATATCTGAATTTTGATTATGTTTATTTCTTTTGTCTCTATGTCCAGGCACCTGGGTGGCTCAGTTGGTTAAGCATCCAACTCCTGATTCGGCTCAAGTCACAATCACATGTTTGAGCCCCACATCAGGCTCCACACTGAGCCTGCTTGGGATTCTCTCTCTCTCTCTCTCTCTCTCTCTCCCCCATCTCTACCTCTCCCCTCATGGGTGTGCATGCGCATGCTCGCTCTCTCTCTCTCAAAATAAATAAAACCAAACAACAACAACAACATTGTGTTTGGCTCTGTAGGAGAACAGTGAAAACCATTCTGAACTGGCTATCACTGGTCCCTCCATTACACTGACTGCCTATGTTTGTTTTTACAAAACCAACTTAACTCAATTTCCCCTTTAGAGTATCCAGAAGAGAAACTGTGACAGGCCAGGCACTTGTTTGTTCAAAAAATACATACTGAATATGTTTCTATATATCTTGAAGACAGAGATGTGGAAAAGCAATTAAACTTCCATAGCTCAAAAAGGCAGAAGTAAGGTCAACAGAAAGTTACAGAAAAGTTAGCTTTTAGTTCATTACTTACACAAATTATTAATGTCTCCAAAACAGAACAGATAGTGAGGGAATGATTTCCATTTCACTGAAAATGAGCAGGCACTATATGAATGGATGCTAACAAAGGGATACTTGTGATGAAAGAAACTTTGGGGAGATGACTTCCCTAAATCTTCCAGCTGTAAGCTTCTAAGAAATATCTATCTTAGATGCAAGCATTTCAAACATCAGGTATTTAGAACTTATAAAAATAGCTTTAAAAATAAATCTTGTACATGTTCATAATCCCATTATTACAGCTGCTTTCCTCTTTTTCTTTCTGTGTTCTCACGCTTCTCAGGTTTAATTAAAACCTAAAACTCAACGTAATTTATAGACATCAATTACTACTTCAGTTCCTACCTTTTAAGAAGTATTTCTTGCATGCTCTATGGTGTACATATCCTTAGATAAGATACTTGAAGGAGACAGAGTACCAAAGAGAGGTATTAGAGAATAAAAGAGCAAGTATCCTTCCTTTGTAGCAACCTTCTTCCCTTGTCTGCTTTTGCTCACCACCGCACCCCAGCATCTAGCATGGAGACTGGCATAAAGCAGGTACTCAATAAATTATCAGGAGAGTAAAGGGAATGCTCCAAAAAAAACAAATGTTCAGCAGCCAAAGAATCAAATGTTCATAACAAAATGGTAGATATTCAAAAATAATTATCTATGATTCTTTAACTAGAAACCATAGCAGTTGGAACAAAAATACCTATTTAACTTTAGGAAAAGTAACTGAAGTTCTCCTAATATAATTTTATATTGTAAAATTAGTTTCATGATTTCCAGAAAGGAATGAATCTGACCACAGAAGAGTTATATAAGAATACATGGACTTGGGCACCTGGGTGGCCTCAGACAGTTAAGTGTCCAACTTCGGCTCAGGTCATGATCTCATGGTTCGTTAGTTCAAGCCCTGCATTGGGCTCTGTGCTGACAGCTTGGAGCCTGGAACCTACTTCAGATTCTGTGTCTCCCTCTCTGTCTCTGACCCTCTCCTTCTCATGCTCTCCCTCTTTCTCTCTCTCAAGAATAAACATATTAGGGGTACCTGGGTGGCTCAGTCAGTTAAGCGTCAGACTCAGGCTCAGGTCATGATCTCACAGTTCGTGGGTTCAAGCCCTACATTGGGCTCTGTGCTGATAGCTCAGAGCCTGGAGCCCATTTCAGATTCTGTGTCTCCCTCTCTCTCTGACCCTTCCCTGCTCATACTGTCTCTCTGTCTGTCTAAAAAATAAATAAAACATTAAAAAAAAAAAAAAACATTTTAAAAATTACAATTAAAAAAAAAAGAACACATGGACTGAACTGAATGAACAACCCAATGGCTATTTTGGGAAAACATTTTAATTCTGGAACTTTAAACAATAAGAAGAGTTTAAACTGTATCCCTGTTCTAAACTAATCAGTATTTCTCATGACTTAGAAAAACAGGAAGGCAAATGATGTAATTGTCTTTACTAGGTTGTTTTAGAAGGTGGCCCATTGGTTTAGGTCTTTATTCTTAAGGGCATCTTTGGATAAGTTTCTCTCAGACCACACCAGTGGTCCTATATACAGTTATAGCACTATTTTTCAACACAAAAGTTAAACTGAAAGTCTATGATTCTATAAGGGGAAGGCCTACTTAAAGTAGCATTTCATCAAAGAGTGACTACTATTTACATAATTCCTCTGCTAGACAGATGTTATAAGCATTTGTTCAAAAATTCCCTAAACTCTCTACTTGAAGCATGCTCAGTGCTAGATGCGGGATGATTTGTAAAAGTATCACTGAATTTTGGGGCGCCTGGGTGGCTCAGTTGGTTGAGCGTCAACTCTTGATTTCAGCTCAGGTCATGACCTCACGGTTCGTGAGCTTGAGCCCCACGTCTGGCTCTGTGCTGTCAGCAAGGAGCCTGCTTGGCAGGATTCTCTCTCCATCTCTGTCTGCCCCTCCCCCATTCACTCTTTCTCTCAAAATAAGTAAATAAACTTTAAAAAAGCTCTTTAAAAAAATAAAGTACCACTGAATTCTTAATATCTCAAATCTCCCCAAGATGTACATACCCTTATTTTGTTTTTAAACTATAGTTTTATTTTTTTAATGTTTTTGTTTATTTCTGAGAAAGAGAGAGAGAGACAGCATGAATACGGGAGGATCAGAGAGAGAGGGAGACACAGAATCTGAAACAGGCTCCAGGCTCTGAGCTAGCCATCAGCACAGAGCCTGTTGCAGGGCTCGAACCCACGAACCATGAGATCATGACCTGAGCCGAAGTCAGATGCTTAACCGCCCTTACATACCCTTATTTCTAGTTATGGTATATGTACAGTACATTACTGATACATTCCAGGCAATTTACGCATGGGTTCCCATCAATCTACCATCTACACTGGAAAACGTTTTTTCTTTTCCATTGCTAATAATAACATAAGCTTCTTGAGAAAAAAAAATGCTTAAGCAAAGCTTTATGAACCTCATATCCCTTGTAAAGTGCCGTAAGGTAGGGGATATCCCTTGTAGCTATGTTTTACTGCGTACAAAATGTGCATGTGCTGTATCATTTCCACAGTGGCCTCGCAGTTTGGGCAGGGGAAATCATACTGATAAAGGCCTGTGGCTCAAGGTGGGTGGGTAACAGAAGCAAAGCCATGTGCCACATTAGTGGTCCTTAAATATAGGCCTAATGTGAACTCCAAAAGACTTTCAAGAGATTTCATTATATAATACTTTTATAATGGTCTATAGGCTGGTATTCAGTAGTCTTCATTCTATCAATGTACTTAAATTAACACCATAATTTTTATATGTTAACTCTAAATTTTAAAAAAGAAAAGTCCAGGGGCGCCTGGGTGGCTCAGTCGGTTAAGCGTCTGACTTCGGCTCAGGTCATGATCTCACAGTCGTGGGTTCAAGCCCCACATTGGGCTCTGTGTTGACAGCCAGCTCAGAGTCTGGAGCCTGTTTCAGATTCTGTGTCTCCCTCTCTCTTGACCTTCCCCTGCTCACGTGCTCTCTCTCTCTCTCTCTCTCTCTCTCAGAAATGAATAAAACATTAAAAAAATAATAAAAATAATAAATAAAAAGAAACATCTGTTTCTCCAGGTATAAGAGATAAGCAAATAAACATACTATAATAAAATTTCAAGAATATGGTTTTTCCAAATGGCTGGGAAAATCTGTAGCATTTATTACTCAAAGCATCTTTCTGAGATAGTTTATAATCTTAACACGGTAATACAGGCAGTTCAAGGAATTAAATATAAAGGGCATGTTTATTTGGAACTAAACTTGAACCAGATAGGGGCGCCTGGGTGGCTCGGTTGGTTAAGCATCGACTTTGGTTCAGGTCATGATCTTACTGTTCGTGGGTTCGAGCCCCGCGTCGGGCTCTGTGCTGACAGCTAGCTCAGAGCCTGGAGACTGCTTCAGATTTTGTGCCTCCCTCTCTCTCTGACCCTCCCCTACTCACGCTGTCTCTCTCTCTCTCTCTCTCTCTCTCTCAGAAATAAATAAAACATTAAAAAATAAATAAAATAAACTTGAACTAGATATACCTTATTCTAAAATGAGAATAGAAAAGCTCAAATTATAAAGCATGTTCTTATTAGAAGCAATGGCTAAGGAAACAAGTCAAGATAGGAGTTTTACTGTTGTGGGACTTTCTTAATGTCAAAAAAAAGCAAACTGAAAATAAACGGAACTAAAAACCAAAGGAACTAAGCATTAATAACTGAACTAAATCCATTTCCCCGCTTTTCAAAATAGTTTTAACAGCTTTTAAAACTTAAATGGACTGTCAATATAGTCTACTTTTATGTTACATTGACACTAAAATGCAAATATTTTTACACTTGAACATCTCTGAAATTGGGGTGCCTGGGTGGCTCGATCTGATAAACATCTGACTCTTAGTTTCAGCTCAGATCATGATGTCATGGTTCATAAGCTTGAGCCCCATATTGGGCTCTGTGCTGACACTGTGGAGGATTCTCTCTCCCTCCCCCCAGCCCCCATCCCCATCTCTCTGCCCCTCCCACACACACTCACTCTCTCAAAAAACTTTTAAAAAAATCTTTAACATCTCTGAAATTGGGATGAATCGTACAATCTATGGCATGTTACAGTTCAATTGGCAGCATTTCTTCCTTCTAAGTGGTACATAAAACAATGATGGTGGTCTTACAGCTGATTTCATGCAATACTGACCATATCATGTCATGATTTTACTATGCAGATCACTCACTCCATTTTAATTTTAGTTTCTTATTTATTTTAAGTAGGCTCCATGCCCAATGTAGGGCCTGAACTCATCACCCTGAGATTAAGAGTCACATGCCTCACTGACTAAGCCAGCCAGGCACCCCCACTCAATTTTAAATGGAAGGTAGTGTGACATATTCATTCACTCAATCAACTTCACTGAGTAGCTAATTATTACATGGAGGAGTGACAGTGAGGTACTTGGGGAAAATGAAAGGGTTCTGAAGAAGACAAATCTGGGTCTGAATTTTGGCTTAGTCACATATTATGTAATCATAGGGAAGAGTCTTAGCTTCTCTGAGCTTCAGTTTTCTCATCTATAAAATGGGTACATCTCTATCCTTCAGAGTTATGAGAATGAATTACCATTTACAAAGTGGCTCATAATTAGCAGATACTCAAGTACTCATTCCACCTTTTCTTGACATATGCCTATATGGATTAATTCAATAAACTACTCTCAATAGTTTTGAGATTCACAACTCTGAATAAGTTATTTATTTTATTTTTTAAATTTAATTTTTAATTCTGAATAAGTTAGGATTTGGGACCCTTGATGAACCAGGTTATAATCTGTATGTTCCAAAAAAAAAATAAATAAATAAGATGGCAAGTAAGGCAAAAAATAAAATCACAATCACTTTTCTTACCTGGAGTTTCTTGTGTTCTCTGAATAGTTTTCTTTGAGACTGTTCGGCTTAAAATCGTTTCTGAAGATGGTTCATCCTCTAAAGAATAGAAATGACAATTGTCAAAATTCAGAACATATGATCAGGTGCAGATTATGCACCTTAACAGCAATACAAAAGCAGAAATGCACATAATTCATTTCTTTAGCAGTGTGTAATGAAGTTTACCAAAACTCAGGAATTGGGGTATAAGTACTCTTAAGGCAATATAAAAATAAACTACCTTTGACGCTTTACGATAAAAGTCTATTACTTTAGAAATTTAAAAGATGGGCTACAGTTTCAAAAATGATGTGGGAGAAAGCAAAAGTGTGAAAAGTGTTTAGATCCTTATAGATTTTCTTACTAAAATAGAGGTAAATCTTTTATGTGTTTAAAAAGCTGATATAACTGCACCAGGTTCTGCGGCAGAGTTAATATAATGTAACATTTATTGCCTATGTGTGCAAAGCATTCTTTAGATACAGTAGGAGATACAACCTAACTTCAATGATGGATGGGATCTTTGTCTTCAAGTTTCTTATCTTAAAAGAGAAATAAAACTAACCTACATATGAGCTAAACTGTCTTGAGTACCTACACCCAATAGTAACGTACATATTTTTAACAAAATTTTAACATCAACGCATCTTCAAATGTGTCAGCACTTCAGGCGTCGACAGATACATGGGCTGCCTATTACTCTGCTCTGAGCTGAAAATCTATCTCCCCAGCCTGGCTATCAAGGTTTACCACTAATTTTGTAATCCCATTGTGATCGAAACCCCAGACTTTTACCTCACAGGTGCCTTACATGGGGCTAAAACAAACTTCACCTGTGACTCAGGATTAGAAGGGGAAGAGGGAGGTGGGTGGGAGAAGACGGCTTAAGGGAGTTGATTCACCTGTGACTTACCTAAAACTATACACTCACTTGGTCAACATCCTTTTGGCCCATTTAGAAAAAAACTAAGAATCCCGTTTAGTCAAGCTGCTTAACCAATGAGGTTACATCGAAGGCCCCCAAGTGGCGAATTTTTGCAGCGACCACCACAGGTGAGAGAGCGATCAGCTCAAGTTCAGGATAACTGACTGACCTCACCTCGGTGTAAGTACCTGGGTGGGGTCTCAAGTCAATTCATCAACTACTCTGGCCCTTGAAACGCCCACTCGCCAAATTTCCCTTCCCTCTCCCCCGACCTGGGTAGCGATGGAAAAAGACTGGACGGTTACATTAGAACCGTAACTCTCAGCTAGGGACTTCTGGCTACTGAGAGTTAAAGGAGGAAATGGAAGTGGCTTTGGTAGTAACATCCGCAGGACAAAGGAAACCGAAGTGAAACGGGAGTCCCAAGTGTTTTGATGTCGCGCCGGCCACCTAACTCGCCCACCCTCCGTGACGGCCTGCAGAAAGAGGCAATTCGGAGCGCCCCAGGTCGATGCCCAGGGATGCGCAGAGGTCCCCGCTCAGGTCGCTCAGCCCGACTTATCTACCCAACCCGCCAGGCGCCTGCACCTCTTGCCCGCCTACCGTCGGGGCGGACCCCGCGTGGGGGCGCCCGTCCCTCCGCGCCGCGGAGCCGCGGGAGCCCGGGCGGAGGGGAGCTGGGCGGGAGCGCACGCCCGCCCGACACGCGCACACACCGCTCGCGCCCCCGCGCCTGCGCTCGCTCCCCGGCTCGCGGCGGAGACTGTTACCTCCGGCGGCCTCACCTTCAGAGGAAGGAGAGTCCCGTAACCCTCTCCTGGCCGTAACCGGAGACGGCTCTAGCGGAGGCTGCTGTGACTGCTGCTGATGCTGTAGGCGGGTAAGCCTTCGCGTCTTCATCTCCTCGGCTTCCGGGAGTCGCGGCTGCCTCCTCTGCCGAGACCGAAGGTAGTAGGCGCTTTCTCTCACTTCCTCTTTAGAAGAATCAGGCCGGAACTCTTCTAGCGGGACTCGTCTTCTCGCCGGGGACTTTTCTTTGGCCACCCGGGGCTCGAAGTCGCCGTACACTTCTGGCGGCTCTTCCGAGAACCTCACTTCCCGCCGGCCGGGGCGCGACGGCGAAGGGGTTCCGTACGCAGGCGCGTCGCTGCCGCCGCCATTTTGAGGGGCGAGCCGGCGCCTTCCTTCCCGCAGGGGGGCCCGGGGTGTGACGTACATCCCCCATCCTTCCCTCCCCGGCGCCTCCCGCCCCCCGGCGCCCGCCATAGTTGTTGACGTAGCTTGAGTCGATCGCGAAGGTGGATTTGGAGTCCCGAGACTCTCCTGCCGTGGGTGGCGACGACTTTTCGGGGTGACGGGCAGTGGTCGCGGCGGTCAGGGAGGCAGTTGAGAGTCGCCGGGGCCGCCGCCTGCGTCGTCGCTGCTGTGCTGCAAACCCGCCTCTGGGCCCATGGTGTGTCCTGAGGGCTGTGGGAGAGGCAGTGCCTATGTTGGGTCAGCTGCTGCGGGTCACTCCCGCCTCCTGGCTGAAGGCACCAAAGAGGAGGAGGAGAGGGAGGACGACGTCGCTGTCCTTGGCCTTGGGGGAAGGAGGGAGGGGACGACGGAGAAGGGACAACTGGCTGGGCAAATTGCCTCTCCTCAGCCCGGCTGCTCGTGGCAACTGTTGCCCGCACGCAGGAGACGCGGGTCCCGGTCCCCTGGGCCGAGTCTCCGGGGAGGGCCGAGCGAACGTCGGGTGGAGAAGTTTCGATCCTCGTCCCCAGGCTGTGACGCAGTTTTCCCGGATCCTTTCTCATCGATGGCTACCTTGGCCGGGTCTTAAGCTGATTGTTGGAGTGATCGTATAAAGATCCTTCTCCGAGTGCCAACTTTTCTTGAATTTTTTTTTTTTTTTTTAGTTTTTAAGCCCCTTTTGAAGGCAGGCAGCCAGTTTTAAATTTTAAGTCACCTGTTGAGGGTGCACAGTCGTATCTGCAGGCGTACGCTCGGGTAGATTTCCATTTGCAGAATTGTATGCAGTCGTCTTTTCGTGTAAAATCTCTATTCCGGCAGCACTGTTCTGAAAACGTTATTAGTGCTGTGTTAAGGACCTTGAGACATGAACAAATACTTGGATTAAATAAGAGCGCTGTAATTTTAATTTATGGTCCCTTTGATTTAGGGATTCCAGCATTGAGTTTATTGAACAAGAAAGCATGATAAAAGCTGTTTTTGTTTCAGCTCTGTAGTTCACATTTACAGATGTGGCTAATCTGCAATATCTAGCCAAATTTAGACATAGAGAAGGTCAGTAATCGAGAGAAAGATTGTTCTGGAAGACGGCTTTTCTGGAATTGATTTTAGTGAATAGATTTAAGGAACTGTAGTTTTGGAAACCAGTTATAATGAATCATTCTGAAATTTTTGAAGACGTTTATCTCGAGTATTGTAAATCACCATAGAATGTTTTTCCACTGAGAAACATTTGCTTAAACTGGACACAAATCTCAATTTAATGAAATCTCCAAGTGTATTATATTTTCACTAATAGTCCATAAATTTGGCTACAAACAGTTAAGCTTTAGAGTCACCTAGGTTTTAGGCGGTAGGAGCATAGTTCAGTTCTGTTTACAGTATAGGATACAGTCAAAGAAGCTGGAGAAACAGTAACAGGAGATTTGTTGTCCTTTTAAGGGAAAATTAAAAGCATTATTCTCCTTTGTCAGCTTGGGATAAGTGGCATAGTATGTGGAAAGTTTGTGAGTCTTTTCTGATAAAATGCTGAAAAGTATTGATACTTGGTAATACCTGGCTTTTATTCATGATTTAAGTAATGCTTTCTCTATAAGGTGCCTATTATAGTGCTCATTAGCCTATAATTGTAAAAGTTCTGTAGTGTAATTACTAAAGGATATAAAACTTTAATAGTATTAATATACAAAGTTCATATTATGAACGTTAATGCATATTAAGTACGTCTGTAAAACTTTTACCAGTATGGTCTCTACATAGAAACTTGGATACAAACTTGTAAAACTTAGATTTGGGGACACATTTAAAAAGAAAGAACAAGAGATTCTACATATTGCTGAACAGTCAGAAGATGAGACGTTCTACATATTGAATAATCAGTGTGGTGTTGTTTTGAAATTTAAAAATGCTTGTAAAGGCTTCGGAAAGAAACTAAGGGCTTTCACTTTCAAAGAAAATCTTGAGAATATTAAGTAAAGTCAAAACCATGGTAGCTTTAACATTAACACATATATTTGCTTAGGATTTTCCCCCTTTGGTCTAGGTAATAAGAATCCGTAATCCTAGCCCTGCCACACTTGCCTCCCACGCCTAGCAGTCTTACACATGCCAACTTTCATCACTAACTGTGAGGTGAAGCTGAACTGTTGCCAAACCAGATATTCTGCTGTAGATGTTTTCCAAACTATTAAGGGTGGCCCAAAAGGCATGGCAGTAGATTCATAGCCAGTAGTGGAAGGGTTTTGCTGGATCACCATTACCGAGAGGGGCGTGAGCTCTTGTTAAACAATTACCTAGGGAATTTGAGAGATGTGGAGGAATTCAGTGGCTCAAAAGAGAAAACAGGTTAGAGAAGAAATGATCATAACAAAGATTATAACACTCATTTAATTCACATATTTATCAAACATCTATGTTGGCACAGAATAGATGTTTGATAAATATGTGAATTAAATTAATGAGTATTCTTTAGCCTTGTATTAGGGAAGACCTCTATTAAAAATTAAATTCAGATTAAATGGCATCAATTTGTATACCTAGCTGTGAGTCCAGAAATCTAGTGATGTTGATGCTGGATTTCTAAAACCGCTCTTTTATTTGTGTTTTTAAGATTATTCATTTGCTTTGAGAGAGAGAAAGCATGAGTTTTGGGACGAAGCAGAGCGGGAGAGAGTGATAATCCCAAGCAGGCTCTGCGCTGTCAGCATGGAGCCCAGGGCGGGCTCAAACCCGTGAACCGTGAGACCATGACCTGAACCCAAGTTGGTTGCTTAAGTGACTGAACTACTCAAACACCACTAAAGCAGCTATTTTAAAGGAAACCTTTTATTTTAAAATAAATTTTGTGCATGAGGTTTGTTTTAAGCAGAAATCTAGTTACTGAGAAAGCATGTATCAATTCATTGTGCATAATCACATTTCTGGTCAGATAGGGAAATAACTTTATATCTTAGCAGAAAGGCAACACTTCTTAAATTTTTTAAAAAAAATCTTATGTTTTATTCTTGAAGAGAAACTGAGTACAAGTGGGGGAGGGGCAGAGAGAGGGAGACACAGAATCCGAAGCAGGCTCTAGGCTCTGAGCTGTCAGCACAGAGCCCAGGAAGGGGCTCCAGCCCACAAACTGAAATCATGACCAAAGCCAAAGTCAGACGCTTAACCAACTGAGCCACCCAGGCACTACAACACTGTTCTTTTTTAATAAGGAAAAGATTAAAATATTAAAAGAAAGCAAGATAAAGAAATAGTAGCTAGCTCCATTTATTCCCCATTCTCACAAGTGAATGGAAAATATTTTAGACTGTTAATGCAAATGAAAATGTCTAGCTAGAAATGTTATACTGAAATTAAATAAAATTCAATGAAATGAATAGGATATAGTAAATACTATTCTTTTTTTTTTTATGTTTTATTTATTTCTAGGAGAGAGAGAGACAGCGTGAGCAGGGGAGGGTCAGAGAGAGAGAGAGTCACAGACTGAAACAGGCTCCAGGCTCTGAGCTGGCAGCACAGAGCCCGACACGGGGCTCGAACCCATGAACTGAGAGATCATGACCTAAGCGAAAGTTGGACGCTTAACTGACTAAGCCACCCAGGCGCCCCATACTTAACTCTTTTTTGAATTAGAAATTGCAGTCAATTATTAAACTGCATTTAGGAATCCTGTGACTTTTGCTGAAAGAGAATGAGAGATGAAGGCACCAAAAATCACCATTACATAATCATTAATCGAATAAATATATATCTTATGCAATGTACTAGACCAACCCTCTTCTATGCACGGGTATTATGGTAGTGAGAGACCAAAGACAACCTTCCCCACCTTGGAGTTTACATGCTGTGGGGATCAGATAAAAATCGAAGTAGAGTTTTGGTCAGAAGTCTTGCAGAAAAAAATTAAAGGGAAAGTGAGATTTAAGAGTAGGTTTCTTCTGTGTTGTATTACATCAGAAATTTTAGACGTACTTGCCCCTAACCAATCGTGTGTTCTGTAAATTCCTTGCCATCTCTCAATCTGCACATTTATGGAATTAATCAAAATAATAGCTATTTTTCATCATTTATTACTATAATTTAGTAGGTACCGTTATGTATATTAGCATGTTTACTCACAACGTTGTTGTTGAGGTGTGTAAGTTGCCTTGTCCCCATTTGACACGAGCAAACTGAGGGTTAGATTAAGCAACTCGTTTGAGGACACGCACCTAGTAAAGGCAGAGGCCCAGCTCCAAGTCACGTCTGACTGGTGCTTGCCATTATTGGGTAGTGCCCTCACTGTACTGGCTCCATGGGTTTTTCGGCGGGGTCCTGTAGAGATGCGTGCTTTCCTATCGTATTGCAGGGGCTGTAGACCCCAGCCGTTGTGTGGTGGACACTCACCACGCCTCTCACCCTGGCATTGGCCAGCGGGTGGGGTGTGGAGAGAGGGGCGTGCGGACTGGGGAGGAGGAGGGGCCGGCCGACTACCAGTCCCAGCATTCCGTGCGCCCCTCCCCTCCCCACGAAGGTCTTCGTCACGTGGACAGGGACTACGTTCTGATCGGCAACGTCCGAGGAGGGGTGCAGCCCGGCGTTGTGGGGCAAAAAGAACACCCGAAGGGCTCCCCAGACGTTGACAGTCGACGATTTAAGACCCTGCTAGAATTTGTAAGTAAGTAAAATATATATACAACTTTTCCGTGTGTTACTATTAGATCTGAAAGCTTCTTTCGAAAGGTTTTTCCAAAACGAACCCTCCCCGCCCCCACCTCCCTACCGCAAAAACCTTAAACGGGGCAGGTTGGGGGCACATTTTTGTTTTGTAGTAAAAGAAGAGAAACAGAATCTTGTAAACAGTAAACAGATTAAGGTGGGAATAAATGTTTGGTTTGGACTTCGAGGCGAGAAGCAGAATTCCTGTAAGGCTCAATGTAAACGGGAAATAACTACCAGTGCGGGTGGTGATTACTCCTTTTACCTGCCTGCCTAGCAGGATCGCCTCATTAGTTGTCGTAATCCTTATAAAGTAGTGCCACCCCCCTCCCCCACCATTTTTAACCTTAATGATTTTAAAAAGGGCAAAGTTTGAAATTTTAGTTGGACCCTACAATTATTCATTTGTTTACATATTATGTATGTATTCTCAGTTATATTTCATACCCCTTGAGAAAGTTTACCCCTTTTTTCTTCCTTCAGGAAAGTATATAGACTCTCTAAAAACGCTGGGGGTGGCAGCAGAGGGGAAAGAACAAAGTGTATATAGTATTCTCTACTTTATCAGTAGGGCTTGTTAGACTTTATACACAGATAACAGGAGTGAGTTCTCTTAATCTGATTCTGCTTTTGTTTTAGTTTTACCAGTTTTTAGATTTTTAAAACATTTTATTATAGATCTGTATGAGAAATTCTTTGTCTTTTTTTTTTTTTTTTTTTTTTTTAAGAATTAGGGCTGTGGGATCTATCCATATTTACCAGTTTTATTTTTTAAACACATGATTAGCATATAGATTGGTTAGTGGAAAACCATTTAATTAGAAAAGGAATTTCATGGTAGAAGAACTGAAAATCCTCTTGGAAGAGTCTACATGGATTAGAATAGTTTGAAAAACTGACGTTTACTATGGACACTTTAAGTGAGCACCTTTTCTCAGTAACGTTTATTAGGCTGAAGGCAGAGTCCACAACTTGATTACCAGTTTTGCTGCTGGTTTATCACATAGGCACGAATGACTCACTTAAGCTCTATTTCATTTGTTTTCCTTACCAGCACAGAGATAATATGAACCCGAGAGCTCCTCTAACTCATGAAAACAGTAACTTATAAGTTTAGTTAATAATATTTGAGGATTATTGAGTATTTTAATAAGGTACTGTGTCTTGTGTATAATTTGTTTTTGCCTAAGAAGTTATTTTAAACTGTATACCGTGGAAATCTATGTTTCTCTGAAGTGCCTCTTGAATTTCCTGAAGGGAAGTTTTAAGTTTGCTCAGGGAATCCCTGTCTGCTTTCTGCTGTTACTCATTTTGCATTTAGAATTTTAATTGTGTTAAAATTTCATTAGTGTTCTACATCTTATGACTACTCTTGTGTCCCACAAGAGGTAATTGCACTTTATCATAAGTTTTGTACAGCAAATCAAACATTTTGTGAATAAAGAACAATGTCCCCAACATTGGTCATAAGTATAGAGTTTGGAGTCAGAGCTGAGTTTGAATTCCCGTTTTGTCTCTGTGTGACGTTATTGCTCTGATCTCCTTTCTCATCTGCAAAGTTAGACATTCATAGGGTTATTTGGAGTGTTAAATGGGATAGATTAAGGACTCAGCAGATGGGAACTTGGGCTCCTTTCCTTTTTGCTGACACTACAGGAGTTGGTCCATGATTTTGATAATCAAAATAGAAAGAAAATTCACCTATAATTTTAATACTTCAAAAGATCAAATTGTGGGGCGCCTGGGTGGCTCAATTGGTTAAGCATCTGACTTCAGCACAAGTCATGATCTCAGAGTTGTTGGGTTTGGGCCCTGTGTTCTGTGCTGACAGCTCAGAGCATGGAGCCTGCTTCAGATTCTGTGTTTCCCTCTCTCTGCCCCTCCCCTGCTCAGTCTGTCTCTTAAAAATGAATAAACGTTAAAAACAAAAGAGCAAATTGTTTTATATATATACATACACACACACATACGTATTGTGTATATATGCATATATATACACACACATACTCTGGTTTAGCCCTTGACCATGGGCATGCATAATGTGAATGCAATAACCTTTTTTGCAGAAAGTCAAGTTTAAAAGATTGGTTTGTTAACTTATGTTTTGTTTTAATTCTATAAATAGAGCTGTCTGGCTCTGCCTTTATTCTGATCTACTAGTGAAGAAACAGCAGAATTTTCTTTTAGTACAGTTTCCTCTTGCTCTCCTCATTTCAAAAAATACAATCTTGGGGTGCCTGGATGGCTCAGTTTGGTTAAGCATCTGACTTCAGCTCAGGTCATGATCTCCTGATCCATGAGTTACAGCCCTGCACTGGGCTCTCTGGTGACTGCTCAGAGCCTGGAGCCTGCTTTGGATTGTGTGTGTGTCTCTCTCTCAAAAATAAACATTAAAATAATAAAAGTAATAAAAATCTCTAGTGTACTTTTATTTAATAGTTAAATAGTTTTTGAGGGCGTCTTGTATGCTCTCATTATGGCAAATGCTGCACTAATATTAGCTGTTTAAACCCTTACAGTGCCTCTTTCCTCTAGATAGTGTTACTCCTTTTTGTGGTTAAGAAAACAAGACATAGAGAAGAGTTCAAGTCAGATGCTGGAGCAGTCAGCTACTGCCTAGGCAGGCTTCACCTCAGAGGACAGTACTGCAAGGGATTTATATTTGCAGCTTCTGTGTGTGTACGTTAGGTCATATATGTAGGCAGGAATTGATCCTGAAGGCTGACTTAAAACTTCTTTGTATTAAAGTAACAGTATTTGTAACTACTGTGACCACATTAAAAACATATTTTATAGGAAAATGGTGAAGGATAGAGAAGTGTTGAGTGCCTGAACAGATGATGCATTTATCTACATTAATTTTTTCAATGAAAGTATGATTTATATACAAGATGAATCATTGAGTAAACTTTTTTTTTTAACATTTTTTTATTTATTTCTAGGAGAGAGAGAGAGACAGCGTGAGCAGGGGAGGGTCAGAGAGAGAGGGAGTCACAGACCGAAAGAGGCTCCAGGCTCTGAGCAGGCAGTCAGCACAGAGCCTGACGCAGGGCTCGAACCCACAACCGCGAGATCATGACCTAAGCGAAAGTCGGACGCTTAACCGACTAAGCCACCCAGGCGCCCCAGAGTAAACTTTTTAAAATTAGAGATAAACATAGAGTTTATAGTGCCAGAAAACTATTCTTTAAAGTAGTGTTTCTCAAACTTTGTGGTGAAACATTGGAATGATCTGGTGAGCCTCTTAAAACACAAACTCCAGCACCAGCCTCTCAAAAATTCTGGTTTTAGTCGGTTTGGGGTGGGGCCCAAGAATTTGCATTTCTAACATGCTCCAACATGACAATGATGGTTTCCAGTTAATGAGTTTACTAAAGCAACAAATGTCAGTGATGGCTGTCAGAATTGTTGGCATGACAGTGAAACTGCTTTTTCAACATTCTCCTTTGATAAAAAGAACTAAGATTTTTGGAGACATAGACGACTCCAGGGCTGGGACAGGGAGCCTGGAACATCTTGTAGTGCTTGAAATTCAAGGAAATGCTCAAACAAGTTTAGAGGCCTGGTTGAAAGGACACAGGAGCCAACTAGAAGGAGCTCCTAATGGCCAAAGTTGGAGCAACAAAATGAATGCAAAAACGTTACACAAACCCAAGTTGAGGATCATTAGACAAAATAACTGACCGTTACTTTTCAAAAAGGTGTGAAAGTCACAAAGACTAAGAAAGTGTAAATTACAAACTGAGGAACTGTCACAGTTTGGAGATGCGGAGAATTAACAATTAAATGCAATATGAGATCCCAGGTTGTACCTGGAACAGAAAAACGACATTAATGGAGAAACTGGTGAAATTTGAACAAGTCTGTAGTTTAGCTAACTGATTACCAATCTTTTTTGGTTTTTATGAATGTACTTTAATTTTATGAGATGTTGACTTTAGGAGAAACTAGATAAAAATATAAAAGAACTCTACAGTATTTTTGCAGTTTTTCTTGTAAGTTTAAAATTAGTTCAAGGAGTGCTTAGCTGGTTCTCAGTTGGTAGAGTGTACAACTCTTGATCTTGGGAGTTGTGAGTTTGAGCCTCATATTGGGTGTAGAGATTATGTAAAAATAAAATCTTAAAGAATATGTATATCATTAAGGTGCCTGGCTGGCTCAGTCATTAGAGCAGGGACTCTTGATCTTGGGGTTTTGAGTTCATGTCCCATGTTGGGTGTGAGATTACTTAAACATCTTTAAAAAGATTAAATGTATTACAAAGAAAAAGTTAAATAAAATGTGTTGTCTTGGTGTAGATAGTAAAGGTAGTTAGCGGAGTTGAGTTAAAACTGGGAATCCATTAGTGTACCCAGATTTTAGCAAACTCTTTGACCCTTGGTGCATTGCTTACCGCCGCTACTTAGTCCACCTAAATCTGAGATACAAGTCAAGGGATTTGGGAGGGACGAAGAAGGGTAAAAAGGGTAAGAAGGAAAGGAAGTTTCTTTACTCAGAAATATGTGTAATATTTGAACTATTCCAGGCATTTAGCCCTTATTTAAGAAACCATTACCTAAGGAAGTAAGTGGAGTGCTTTTTTTTCTTATTTTAGTACTTTTTCAAATTCCCCTTCAAAAATATGGAAGTACCATACCAGTTAATAGAAATACTGGGAAGTTGTGGGAAATTGTGAAAATAATAATACAACATATTAGGACAGCAAATATGGTGCAGAGGAGTGGACAAGACTTAGAGACTCTCAGAAATTTAGTTTGAAATACAGACAAATAGCTTGTATAAGTAAGTAATACCTAAGCTTGGCACTGGGTCCCACTATTGAAAGGTGCATATTAACCTTAAAGGTTTGATTGCTGGTGTTTGAAACTGAAACTGTAGACGGAACTTGAACCATGGCATTTGGTCCCTTAGGGCAAGGTCAGTTGAAATGTACCAATAAATGGCTAAAGCAGTTGTTCCCCTTTAAGGTATGCTAGCCATCCACACATACACCTGTTTTGTCTGTCAGTTTCTGGGGTGAGAGGAGAACATTCTGCAGCTGTTTTCTAACTCAGGATTGTATTTTGTTGTTTGGCCTGTGTGTCTTCATAGGAAGGGAACAGTGTATGTAGTAAGTAGCGCTGAAGATTGTCATCCATATGTCTTCTCTACTGATCTCAAGACTGCCAAATTAGAGCTAGTTCCTCACAAAACAATCTGAAGATTTTTTAAGGAGCATTTATTTTCATAATAAATTTTTAACAAAATTATTTTAGATTATGTGAATTTAAAAAGAATTTCCTTTTTTTGCCCATAATCTATCTAAATTCCAAACTAGTTGCAAAATATGAAACATGAAAGATTTGAGTTTGTGCATGAAACATGTCAGAGATATTGTCTTCTACAAAAATAGGTATTTTTGGTTATTGGTTAGCCTTAGAATATTATACTCCATGGAAAAAAATACTCAAAATAGGAATTCAGGGTTTAAAGCATTTACATTTTTTCTGTTTTTTTTTAATGTTTATTTTTTTTAATGTTTATTTTTGAGACACCCTGAGCATGAGCAGGGGAGGAGCAGAGAGAGAGGGAGACACAATCTGAAGCAGGGTCTAGGCTCTGAGCTGTCAGCACAGAACCTGACGCAGGGCCCAAACCCACGAAATATGAGATCATGACCTAAGTGAAAGTTGGACGCTTAACAACTGAGCCACCCAAGTGCCCTTGTGTTTCTGCCTTTTGATTTTATATATCATGTGGAGACTTTCCTAAGGCTGTAGTCTAAAGGATATGTTCACCTGGAAAAGCCACCACAATTCTGACTCAGTCTGAGACTTAGAATTTCTTTCTTTTTTTTTTTTTCTTAATATTTTTTATTTATTTCTAGGAGAGAGAGAGAGACAGCGTGAGCAGGGGAGGGTCAGAGAGAGAGGGAGTCACAGACTGAAATGGGCTCCAGGCTCTGAGCTGGCAGTCAGCACAGAGCCCGATGCGGGGCTCGAACCCACGAACCGCGAGATCATGACCTAAGCGAAAGTCGGATGCTCAACCGACTAAGCCACCCAGGCGCCCCGAGACTTAGATTTTCATATGATAAAAAGAATGAGAGAATTTTTGTCTGTCAAAGGCAGATTTGAGTTTGCTTACTAACATCCATTCAGGAAATCGTTGAGAATAAAATAATACCAAAATATTTAGTGAAGGTAATTAATATGTATCAAGCTGCCATTATCAGTAGATATAAATTTCAGTGGATTAAATAGAGTTGCATTTTCATTTTTCAATTAAAGTGTTGTGTTCTAAATTTTCTTCTAATAAAGTTCCAGGAAGAATTATACATTTACTTTAGTTCTTACCAAAAAAAAAAAAAAAACACCTGATTTGTGTTTTTCTTTTGTATAGCATTTGTGCAGTAGAGAAACTTTTTTTTTACTTAAAAAATGTTTTTAATTTTTTTTTTTTTCATTTATTTCTGAGAGAGAGAGACAGCATGAGCAGGGGAGGGTCAGAGAAAGAGCGAGACACAGAATCCCAAGCAGGCTCCAGGCTCGGAGCTAGCTGAGAGCACAGAGCCCGACGCAGGGCTTGAACCCACGAACGGTGAGATCATGGCATGAGCCGAAGTTGGACGCTTAACCGACTGAGCCACCCAGGCACCCCGAGAAACTCTTTAAACTTTGGCTTTTACAGATTACCGCTGTTGGTTAAAATATTTGTTTGAAAACCTTGCTGCTTCTGTGGGCCTTGCAGAATTTTCCATGAACTCTACATGCAATCTTCTTGTATCTACTTGAAGATGCTTAGCCTTTACCTAAAGCTTTGTTTCCATTCTGCATTCCCTAGACATGTAGAAGTCCTGTAAGATTTTCTCTGTGTATCCATAGTGCATGGCTTTGAGCCTAGTACATGGTTGTTTTCCTCAGTAACTTAAAAAAAATTATGTTTAATAATCAGTAGAGTAATGGTGGTTCTCAAGGTATTTTCAGCATTTCTACAAGCCTGATAGTAATCATA
Source organism: Proteles cristata cristata (assembly GCA_017311185.1). Taxonomy (NCBI): domain Eukaryota; kingdom Metazoa; phylum Chordata; class Mammalia; order Carnivora; family Hyaenidae; genus Proteles; species Proteles cristata. The sequence goes on from JAESUZ010002997.1 coordinate 89,560, forward strand.
TTACTTTAAATCAGCTGCTAGTAATGGAATTGAGGAGGGAAACGAATCTAGAGTATCTAAATCTTTCCAACTTTATGATAGAGACATTTTGAATATTTAAAATACTGAAAATTTCTAAACCAGGGCTAGTAACACTATCTTCTTTTCTTGTTAGAAGTTCAGACTGGCAGATTGACATTGGCAGATGTCTAATAAATTTTTTTAATGTTTATTTTATTTTTGAGAGACAGAGAGAATGTGTGAGAGGGCGAGTGGCAAAAAGAGCAAACAGAATCCAAAGCAGGCTCCAGGCTCTGAGCTATCACCACAGAACCCGGTGCAGGGCTTGAGCTCACGAACCCTGAGACCATAACCCAGGCTAGAGTTGGACACTTAACTGACTGAGTCACCCAGGTGCCCTATGATGTCTAATTAAGTTCAGTTGGTTAAGTGTACGACTTCAGCTCAGATCATGGTCTTGAATTGAAGTTCGTGGGTTCAAGCCCCGCATCGGGCTCTTGTGCTGACAGCTAGCTCAGAGTCTAGAGCCTGTTTCAGATCCTGTATCTCCGTCTTTCTCTGACCATCCCCTGCTCACACTGTTTCTCTCTCTCAGAAATAAATAAAGCATTAAAAAAAAAAAAGATGTCTAATAAAAAAGAAAATGAAATTATAACAGGAATGCTGATTGTTTAGACATCCTTCCAAAATGAGATCTGAAGAGGGGTGTGCTAGGAGTAAAAATTGCATTTGGTAGTAAAATGATTGGGAACCATTAACACATAATGGTTTTGAACTACATCAGATTCTTTTGGAGTCTAAAAATAACCTTTCTTGAAAAAAAAAAGCACATGTGTACATAAAACATTGTGTATATAATTTCAAGGGATGCAGGACCACCTGAACCTATCCTAGATCTTATTGTCAGAAAGTGGAAAATTGTGATAGGTGATTTTCTCCACCCCTACCTCAGTATATGCACACCATTGAAGAGTAGCAAACAGCTCATATGAAGGGGCTTTTTATTTTATTTATCTTTTAAAAAATTTTTTTATGTCTTTATTTTATTTTGAGAGACAGAGACAGAGAGCAAGCGGGCGAGGAGCAGGGAGAGAAGGAGACACAGACTCTGAAGCAGGCTCCAGGCTCTGAGTTGTCAGCACAGAGCCCGATGCGGAGCTCAAACCCACAGACTGTGAGATCATGACCTGAGTCGAAGTTAGATGCTTAACTGACTGAGCCACCCAGGCGCCCCTGAAGGGGCTTTTTAAAGCTTAACTGTTACTGCTTCAAAAAGGCCATGTCTTATAGTAGCTCAGAGTATAGTCTGTGAAACCAGTTTGCCTGGATTCAAATACTGATTTCTCTGCAAATCAGTGTGACCTTTGCAAGTTGCTCAGCCTCTCTGGTTCCTTGCCATAAAATTGATTATTCTAAGGATTGCATGAGTTAATACATGTAAAGTGCTTCTGGGCATTAGTTATTGTTAGTAAGCATTGTTGTCTCACGGAGGACTACTATTGAATATCTGTCCAAGTGAGGTTCTCTGGGCTACAACTTACTCAGAGGAAGGATTCCTTTATCTAATTTAGCATAAAGGTACTGTATGAAATAATGTGCCTTCACAAAGATGCATGCCTTTATGAGAGCATGCCTAGGTAAACTTTCTTTTCCATATCAGCATTAGGTAGGCCTCTCTTATTTCTGTGAAGGAAGAGTTGCTTACAATTTTATAAGAAAAACTAAGCTCTGTGCTTTTTTTTGTCCTCAAGGTATTAGTCACTTTCTGGGCAAAGTAACTGCTGCTGCTCTTCTTGTCCACAATGTGATATTTTGGTTTTGCCTATTAATCTTTTTCTAGCCCATTACTGTTTCCACTCTGCTCTTTTTTAAAATTATAACACTGAATAGAGATTCTGTAAGCTATTAGGTTTTATGATACACTGAACCGTTTACCTCCAAAGAGTTAAAAAAAATATTTGTGATGATCTTTGAAATACTCTGGATACCCTTCCCAATCCCATCTGCTTTCCTCTCCCATCAAAGGTAATAATTATCCTTGGGCTTATTCTTTTCCTTTTAGCTTTATTGAATATTTATTCCTAAATAATATATTGAAACTTTATGTAAATGGAAACTATAAAAGTTTGTGTGTGGGGGGGTGTTCTACTTTTAATTTTTTTAGGTTAATATTAGGTTAGTTTTTTTAGGTTTAATTTTTTTAGCTGAGTTTCAGCTGTGTATATGTGTACGCAATACAGGCATACTTCGGAGACTAGTGAGGGTTTTTTCCCTACCATTGCAGTCAAGCATGTATCTCAGTAAAGTAAGTCAAATCAAATTTTTGGTTTCCTGTGCATATAAAAGTTACACTTATACTGTAGTACATTAATGTTGCAATACTGTAGTACATTAATTATGCAATAGCATTATGGTTTTTTAGTGTACATATTTTTATACTTTATACCATATACCTATATGTCTATATATTTTACTGCTAAAAATTGCTAACTGTTATTTGAGATTTTAATGAGTCATAATCTTTTTGCTATTGGGAGGGTCTTACCTTTTTTTTTTTATATCATTTATTGTCAAATTGGCTTACATATAACACCTTGTGTTCATCCCAGCAAGTGCATGGAGAGTCTTACGTTGATGTTGATGGCTGCTGACCGATCAGTGTGGTGGTTGCTGAAGGTTGGGATAGTTGTGGCAGTTTCTTAAAAAACGAGAAGTTTGATGCATCCATTGATTCTTCCTTTCATGAATGATTTCTCTGTACCATAGTGATGCTGTTTGGTAACATGTTACCCACACTAGAATTTCTTTTCAAAATTGTAGTCAGTTCTCTTAAACCCTGCTACTGCTGTATTAACAGCGTTTATGTAATATTCTAAATCTTTTGTTGTCATTTCAACAATCTTCACAGGAGTAGATTCCATGTCAAGAAACTACTTGCTTTTGCTCAACCATAAGAAGCAACTCCTTCATTCATTAGTTTTATTATGAAATTACAGCAAGTCACTCACATCTTCAGACTTTATTCCTAATTCTAGTTCTCTTGCTGTTTTCTACCACATCTACAGTTACTTCCTCCACTGAAGTCTTGAACCTCTTGATCATCTATGAGGATTGTCAGTCATCTCTGAGGATTGGGATCCACTTCTTCCAGAATCCCATTAATATTGATATCTTGGCCTCTTCCCATCAATCAGGAATGTTCTTAATAGCATCTAAAATGGTGAATCATTTCCAGAAAGTTTTCAATTCACTTTCCCCAGATCCATCAAAGAAATCATTCTCTGTGGCAGCCATAGCCTTAGAAAACATACTTTTGAAATAATAAAACTTGAAAGTCTTAAGTTACTCCTTGATTCATAGACTGCAGAATGAACGTTGTGTTAGCAAGCTCAAAGGTAACATTAATCTCATTGTACATACCCATCAGAGCTCTTGGGTGACCAGGTGCCTTGTTAATGACCAGTAATATTGTGAAAGAAATCTCTTTGAGCGCAAGTAGGTCTCAGCAGTGGGCATAAAATATTTGGTAAACCATGCTGTAAACAGATGTGCTGTCATCCAGGTTTTGTTTCATTTATATAGCAAAAGCAGGATAGATTTAGTATAATTCTTAAGGGCCCTAGGATTTTTGGAATGCATTTTAAAAAAGGGGGAAGAAAAAACCCTTTGCTTCACCTTTGAGTCACCAGTTGCATTAGGCCCTAACATAAGAGTCAGCCTGTCCTTTGAAGGTTTAAAGCCAGGCGTTGATTTTTTTTTTCTAGCTGTCAAAGTCACAGATGGCATCTTTCAATAGAAGACTGTTTTCAGTCTGCATTGCAAACCCATTGTTAGTGTGACCACCTTCAGTAAGTAAGTGAGCTAGATCTTTGAGATCACTTGCTGCGGCTCCTACATCGGCACTTGCTGCTTCATCTTGCACTTGGATGTTATGGAGATGGCTTCTTTCTTTAAACCTCATGAACTGACCTCTGCTAGATCATACTTCCCTTGTGCAGCTTCCTTACCTCTCTCAGCCTGCATAGAATTAGACAGGATTTTGCTCTGGACGAGGCTTCGGCTTAAGGGAATGTTATGGCTGGTTTGATCTTCTATCCAGACCACTCAGACTTCCTCTATTATCAGCAATAAGGCTGTTTCACTTTCCTATCCCTTGTGTGTTTACTGGATAGCATTTTCTTCCAGAACTTCCTTCACATTCACAATTCCAGTGTTTGGTTAAGAGGCCTCATTTTCAGTCTATCTCCGCTTTCTATGTGCTTTTCTCACTAAGCTAGCTTTTGAGAAATCAATTCTAGCTTTTGATTTAAAATTAGAGATATGCAGCTCTTCCTTTCACTTGAACGTTTAGGAGCCATTGTATGGTTATCAATTGGCCCAATTTCAATATTGTTGTGTCTTAGGCAATAGGGAGGCCTGAGAAGAGGAAGAGAGATGGAGGAACAGCCAGTCAGTGAAGCAGTCAGCACACACATGACATTTATTACAGTTCACGGTCGATAATAATAATGAGAAAATTTTAAATATTGTGGGAATTTCCAAAATATGACACGGAGATATGAAATGAGCAAATGCTGTTGGAAAAATGATGGTGATAGACTTCTTGATGTAGGGTTGCCTCAAATCTTCCATTTTTAAGAAATGCAGTTATCTGAGAAGCACAGTAAAGGAAAGTGCAATAAAACAGGATGTGCCTGTACTTCGATTTATTTATCCATGGTACTGTTGATGGCCATTTTGGCTGTTTGGCTACTATACACAGTACTACCATGAATATTTTCATTCATATTTTCAAATATAAATGTGCAAATTTTCTAGGGTATATACCTAAGAGTGGAATTACAGAGTTATAGGAAATGCACATCTTCAACTTTACTAGATAATGCCGAATTAATTCCAAAGTGGTTGTACTAATTTATTCTCCTACTGTTAGAGTGTAAGGATTCAAGTTATTTGTTCTTCCCACTTATGTTTATTGGGCACACACAGCAGTAAGTAAAAAGCCAAAAAGCCCTATTCTCAGGGAGTTTATATTTTAATAGCGAGAGATAGCGAAAATATTTACTGTATCAAAATGGAAACAACAAAGCAAGGAGAGGGGATGTTATCTCAGCTGCTCTTGGACCCATATGGGGATTAGAGACTTAAGGGGATAAAGTACAGCCCGGAAGCCCTGGGCTTTGTTCAGTAGTCAGCATAAACAGAGATAGAGGTATGATGAGATTGGTTGGGCCTTATGCTTTCAAGCTGATAATGATAGTGAAGCTGTGGGTGCGGGGTGGGAGGGGGTTTGAGAAGCTCACTGGGAGCATTTCAGGAGACCCTCTTCACCTATTAGTGGTGAAGCTTAAGAATGAGGGAGGAGGCTGGTGATGAGTAATCTTATTCTGATCACTTGGTGCTTTGGGGGCCCCTGTAGACTCTTGCCCATGGCAGTTTAGAGGATCAGGGGAGGGCTGTCTTTTCTAAAACATAAGGAGCACTAGAGTTTCAAATTCAGGAATACCTGGGTCTCTAGTGCTTTGTTGACTCATGAAGTTGAGAATCGAAGGTTGGGGGAAAGGTGGTTTTATTTTGAGTACTTGGAACTTTAGGGCTCCCTCTTGACACTGCCAGTGGAGATGTGGAATCTTGAGGGAGGGGTGGTTTTGCCTAGACTGTGCAGCCCCCATTGTCAGACTTGTTAATTTTTGCCAGTCTGGTGGATGTGAAGTACTGTCTTGTGCTTTCAATGGCATATTCCCGTTTCACTCCAAAAATCCACAATTCCTTACTTTTCAGTGTTAGACTTAGCCACATAACTTTAGTAACTTTTATGTTGAGCCCCACGCTTGTGTGGCTTTATTCATCTGGTCCACGTCTAGACCTGCAAGATTTCCCAATTCAGTAACTGAAACTTACTCTGGTGACTCTTGTCAGTGGACCCTCAGGGAAATTGTTATGTTCACTGTTGTCACCATAAAGGTTGTTAAGTCAGGATCCCTGCATCCCTTCTGTTCACTTTACCTGAGGAAATGAATTGGTAGTCCACACCCATCCATTGTTACCTAACCTCAAAAAATACATCAGTGTATCTACTGACTCTCACCGCATCTGGGGCTCCCATCAGAATAGGAGCTCTGTGTTGCAGCACTGTCAGAAACTCCAGTTACCTTTTAAACTTGCCATTTTAAAATCTGAGAATCACAGCTACTGCTGATAGTTTGCAAGGAAAATGCTTTGGCTAAACCACAAACTAAGACTGTCACTCCTCAGCTTTTTGGGTCAAATCTTCATGTAGTTGTAGCACTCACGCCTTCCCCAGTGTCCCTTAGTGCTCTCACAGGATCAAGCCTCAGAACTCACAAAACACTGCAAAAAAGCCAGGTGTATGTTGTATTCTGACATGTAGTACTTTCTAGGTGGAAATGTAGTTGTCCCATACATCCCTACCTTATTTACTTGCTGCATTCAGTGTCATGAAGGAGTACAAAAATGATAGTATCTATAAATTTCAACTGATTTTCTAAATATTTTCCAAGAATTGCTCAGGACTATTGATCAAGACCATACCTGACTTGCCTTCTTAAACATTATGATGTGTATAAACCTATAAAGGTAGATGTGGATAATAAGACCTGTCCCTCCTGGTTTCTTTTTCATCCTTCAAAAGGATCTCCTCCAGCTTCCCATAGTTAGCTTTTAAGAATATTTCCTGATGATTTTATAAGCATTTTTCTGGATGATTGAAGTCTGTTGTAGAAAAGCTGTCACCATTGTTAATGTTATCCTACACATTACAGGAATATCGTATATGTCACCCATTTCACAGAAGAGATACACAAGAAATTTCAAAGTTTTACCAGATTAAACACGATTATACAGACTTTATTGTTACTAAAATGCAAAAGGAGTTAGCAAAAAGAAATCTAGTCCTAAAAATATAAAGCTAGTACAAATCTGAAATGAAACAAAATCCTTCCTAATGCCCAAAATAAGCATAAGAGTAGCTCCCAACAGATAAATTGGTTTGAACCCACATGAAATGATCATGGAGAAACCCACAAGACAATTCTCATCCACCGTGACTGGCTCAGATGATTTCCAGATGCATGTTTCTAATATTGTGAGCAACTCAAAGCCCATATGAGTCGTCTGAAGTTTTATCATTTACAGGTTTGTGAAGCATTTCCAGACCCTCCAACCAACTCAACATCAGCTACTTCTCTGTGACTGGGTCCTGATTAAGGTCCTCCCACGAAAGACTTCATTGGATCCACGCTCAAGAGGACTCTACCAGGTTTTCCTGACCCCCTCCATCGCTGTAAAGTGCCAAGGCCTTAAGACTTGGGTACGTGTGTTACAACAGCAAGCTCCAGCGTCCACAAAAGACCCATTGGACCTGTCAGCTCCTCTGTTTCACCAAGCAGATGTAATAATTTACCAGCCAAGCAGAGTAAGCCAAGTGCCTCTGCATGATACCACCAGCTGATAACACACAAGAAAAACAACTAATTTAGACTAGAGCCCTATCTTTTCTTGAGAAGCTCGGATTTCAAGGAACTATTCTGAGATCTGTGCTGCTAATAAGTGACTGACAACATTATAGACTGATTGGTCCCTGGGTTCAGAGACTTGAGTTGCAATTGAGTGAAAAATAGACAACGAAATCTTGAAGAATTGCACGGAGGTGCAAGCCAAATTTAACTCTGGTCACCAAGTATTGTTGGTTGGACTGAGAAATTGCTAAACCAGACCTGTAATAGGACTGGTTATTTGGGTATCTCTGTCACTGTTGCCTCTTACTGTTACATTGCTTTCTGTGTTGTTTCTCTAGGCCCAGATGTTCTCAGATAATTCACATTGCCCTGACTGTGGACAACAGTGGTTCCCTAGTTTAGAACTAGGCCATTGGTTGTACCAGACTGAACTTGTTGAAAATGAATGTTACCAAGTATTCTTAGACCGTATTAACAGAGCTGATTATTGCCCTGAATGTTACCCTGATAACCCTGCTAATAGAAGTCTTGTTCTTCCTTGGTCTTTCCCACTTGAGTGGGCTCCCCAAAATCTTACCAGATGGACCTTTGAAAAAGCTTGCCACCCATTTCTTCTGGGTCCTCCTCTGGTTAGAAAAAGGATTCATGACTCTAGAGTAGCTGGTTTTAACCCTGCATTGCAGTTAATCTTGACGAGAACAGATAAAACCTTGAACAAAAAACTTGGCCAAAACAAATAACTTCTTAAACATTCGAAATCATGGAGACTCTAGAGTTTTGTATGAGTAGCCCAAGGAAGATGGAAAACAGACTCTTTCTAAATATGATATAGACCATCACTACCTTGGAGATCTGCTTAAATTGTTGGATTTGCTCCCATGGTCTACACATACTTTGTTCAGCATGAATTTAGTCAGTATTCTCACCAGACTGTTCATCTAGAACCAGTTTAATCCATGTTCCTTATGTTTTGGAATTAGCTTACCCCTCCAAGAAAGTTCCACAGCCTTATGTGGACATATGACAGGGTAGTCCTGGAGGAGAAGCCCTATACTGTGTGTACCTTAATGATACTTCTAGTGATAACTTTTGTGGGAAAGCATCGTTATAGCTGGATTGTAGATTATTCCAGTAAAACAACTAGATATTTTAATAAGAAGCTACATTGTTCTAAATTCCATCTGTTACGCATTAACCAGTGGTAACACATAGATTATACAAAAATATGCAGAAGTACTATTATCTATACTCACTTGGCTCTGCATAAGCAAAGACTATCCTGTCTTTGTGGTGACTGAATGTCTTCCTCTAGAAATGGCAAAGTACTTCTACGATGATAGGAGATAGATGATGAAAGGAGTTAATCAAGCTTGACTTTATAGATACTATGAACAGTCTAGGGAAAGCGTCTCTCTCAGAACTAAGAATGTTTTACTGTACATTGATCACATTCTGGCCTTCACTTGTTTATGAGAATCATGGAACCACAGTATAGGAGAAACTTAGAAAAAATCTGTTGAAAACATCTCAGAGGCCACTGAACAATTTTAAAATTCCTCTTAAGATAGTAGATAACTCAGTGCTTGTGTAGGAGCTCAACAATGTTCGTAAGGTCCCAGGCTCTTTCTGTTCTTTCCCGCTGAGATCCTTATCATGGTGGCTTTTTGTCCTTATAGTTGTTACCCAATGAGTATAGTGAGGCCATTGCTGTTCCAGACATTTCATTCCTGATCAAAGGCTGGAAGTAGGAAGCAGAATGATTTTTCCTTTCAAGTCTCTGTCTTTTATTTGGGAAAAAAAGCTTTCTCCAAAGTCCCTTGCACATTTTCTTCTATCTCATTAGAAGATACTGGTTCACAAGGGAGCCTGAGAAGCCTGGCAGAGGGGAATGGGGTGAGCAATGTCTGGGTAGGACATCTTGTGTCCCCTAATAAAATCAGGGCTTTTTTAGGAAGGGAGAAGTGAGGAATGGATAGCTGTTGGAATGCAACAAATGCCTGCCACATGTTGTGCAACCCGAAGTTATTTGTTAGTCTGTATAAAGGATGTACCCTGGAGACCTACCCTGTATCTGCCTTATGTCTATCCAAATGGAAGTTCTCTCCTGTTACATTGCTGAATAAACTGTGTGGACTGCTAAATTGAGTGAAGACTAGTTAGTTTATCATTAACCCTTGGTTAACAACTCCCTTCACTATCCTAAAGCTCTTTCTAAAAAATGAAATTCTATTTAGAGATACTGCTTTTGATCAATAGTATTGTCCCCTAAATGTTTTCAAACACATAACTGACAAACACTCTACATATGTGCAATTTTAAGTATCAGCAAAATGTTTTAACCAGATTGTTTTAACTAATCTCTCCCTTAAATAGTAGAAGAAATTAAGTGGATTTGTACTGTTGATTTTCACACCAATACCTGGATGAGCTTGTCAAGATACGCAGATTTCTTGATCTCACAGAAAGTTTGATTCCTTAGGTTGCTTGTGGGGCCCAGGAATCTGCAATTTATAAATCATGCTGCAGGAGATTCTTAGGCACGTGCTGTATGGATACTTTGAGAAGCACAGTGGCAGCACCTCCGTGGTGTTTAGTTATCTGGCTTTAAAAGGAAGGAAACTGGGGCGCCTGGGTGGCTTAGTCGGTTAAGCGTCCGACTTTCGCTTAGGTCATGATCTCGCGGTGTGTGGGTTCGAGCCCCGCGTCGGGCTCTGTGCTGACTGCCAGCTCGGAGCCTGGAGGTTGTTTCAGTCTGTGACTCCCTCTCTCTCTGACCCTCCCCTGCTCACACTGTCTCTCTCTCTCTCTTCTAGAAATAAATAAAAAGCATTAAAAAATAAATAAAAGGAAGGAAACTGCGTCCTCACGATACTGCGAGGTAGTGATAATTATTGTACTTTGCAGGTGACATATGAAGAGGTTTCATGTCAGACTAAAGGTTGCTGTTGACATATCCGATTATAAGTCAGTCACCTTTTTCTCAAGGTATAAATATGTTCTAAAATTAATTCTCAAGACAAATGATCTAGAGAGTTATCCAACATTTCAGATTATGTGAGCCGAATTAATCTATTTCCATACTGGTAGAGTTGGTTGATGCTGCTACTTGTGTATAATGATGGCCATTTTAAAAATGACTTTTGTGACTACTTCCTGTTACTTTATGGCAGACTTGGGAGTGGAAGGTTAAGAGAAAAATGCTGGGGTAGCCTGGGAAGGAAATATCTACTGAAGAGGAGGCTATCTGGGTTGTGCAGGACTGACTTAAGATTCATCTCTAAGTGATAGGAGAAGGAATCCCAGGCAAGCAGGCAGGCATAAAAGAATTCCATGGAATCCAAAGAGTATGTGGCAATCAGCATGCTACATATATCTGTAAGAGTGAGATGAACCATATGCCCTTCTGTCTCTTCAGACTTCCCTGATAGCCCCTGATTCTCCGTGAAATCTTAACACAGCTTGAAAACTGCTTATTACAGAGGAAAAACAATGGCTTTTGCAGCCAGTTGACCTGTGTTCATCTTTGAATTCTGGCACTATTAAATGACTTTGGGCATTTTAACCTGTCTCTCTTCAGTTTCTTTATCTGTCACATAGTGCAGTGATAACCTAGCTAATACTGTTTCGGGGTTGAATATGATAATATATGCCAATCATCTGGCACACAGTTAAGTCTTTAGGACTAGAAAAAGTAGAGAACAGATAGAACTCAGAAGTAGGGATAAGGATAGAGTCTTCATTTTATAACAGGGATTAAATCCAATTGTTGGAGCTCAATCCTGGATTACTGAACACGTAAGTCCCTTCCAGTGAAGGACCAGCTTGATCTTGGTACTGAGGTTGACTTTTGTAGTTGAGTCCAGTGGTGTTAGGTATAAAGATTAAGAAGCCTACAGGGATGGATGGTCTCAAGCAAATCCTTGTCACTTTTTTAAGGCCCATTTACAGTCATAATTGTGGTAGATATAATTGCTGTGTGATTTGTTCTATCTCCTGAGACTTTCTACAACACTAAAATAAGCAGTGTGAGAACAATTGAAGGATATGTGCAGATTTGCCCAGGTCGTATGTGCTAGAGTCACAATTCAGACCTAGATTCAGGGTACTTTTCAGTATGTTTACTACAAGCTTTTTTTTTTTTTTTTTTTTTTTTTAGTGACTCTGCCTTTACTAGTGTGTTCTTGGGTAAGGTTCTTAACCTCTCTGTATGTCAGTTTCCTTGTCTGTAAAATAGTAAGACTATTAATAGTCCATACATCATAAGACTGTTGTGAAGATTAAATGAATTAATACATGAAATGCTTTGGATGCTGCTTGGCATAAAGAAGACAATAAATGTTAGCTATATATTTTTGTGGTATATGTTTTATATATTGTAGCCACAGCAGAAGTATAAATTATTTGAGGGCCAAGATACCTGCTTTTTATCCCTAGAGCCTAAAATGACAGCATTCATTAAAATAAAAGTGTTTAAAAACAAAAAAAGATACATATACTTATTGGGCCTGGACCACCATACATTTGTCATGATGGCATTTATGTCTAAATTACCATCCTAGAGTGACTGATACTCTTTTGTCCTTCTTGGCTGCTAGGCTTCTAATTCTTCTCTCTCTCACTCACTCTCACTTGCTCTCGTCCTCTCTTGCTCTCTTTAATTTACTACTTAGTGTGGGGATGCCAGTGCTTCCTGGGTACTTGCCTCTTCCTTCTTCCCCAGGGCTCTAGGTCTCTGTCCCCTTCCCTCCTTCCTGGTTCCCATGGCAAGACTGGAGGTTTACAGGATGAGTAGAGGTTGGGTGAGGTCTTGCTGCTCTCCCAGCCCTGAGTTCTTGTCCTTTCTCCCCCGCCAGCTGGTTGTGACAAAGTGCATAGGAGGCGGTGGTTGAAGTGTACTCCTGTAACACAGATTAACATTGCTTGTGAGCTCAGAGTGTTACCATTACAGGCTTTGCCTTTTGATTATTTTCCTCACAGAAGCTGATCTATTTTATTACTCATTTAACAAAAGTATTAACTACTTCAAACATACAGAAAAATACAGAAAATCACATTCACTGGGTACCCAGATCTGAAATAGTTAACATTTTGCCACATTTGCCTCCGTTTTTTTTGTTTTGTTTCAAGGATACTTGACAGATACAGTTGACCCATGCTTGTCCTCACCTTATCCCTGTCCTTCCCTCAGCAGAAGCAAGCACCGAATGGAAGTTTATGTGTGTCCTTTCTGTTCATGTCTTTGTTTATTTTATATCTGTTTAAGCGATGTACAGAGCAATAAAAGAGAATTGATTGCTTTCAGAATTTTATTATTCAGTAACACCAATAACACTTATACATAAAGATGTAACATGCATCAATTTGTAGAGTTCCTCTTACCACACTTAATTTTGCATGTTGGAGTCTGCTGGAGTTGGTTGTACTGCTGCAATGTGAAGGTCGTGCAGCGTACCAGACAATGAAGACATAGGAGGCAGTCAAAGCATTACCACTGGTGCAGTGAGATGGAGCAGAAAGGATACATCTTAAAAGAACACAAGGCAGCCGCATTGGCAGAGGAAACAGTGAGGCAAATTCATGTCCTTATTTAGAGAAGTCCCAGGATGTGGAAATTAAGGAAGGCATCCCTCAGCCTACCATCTGGAGCATTCTCCGTAAATGGAGACTAAAACAGAACTTGTAAGGGATTTGCTGAAAGTAAATTTTTTTGTGCCGTGTGAAGCACACAGGTCTTCATCAGTTACTTTTTGCAAAAGATACCATCAAATGACATGATGGTACCATCATGGACGTGATGATGGAATGGTTTCTTCAACAGCTGCAAAGTCTCCAACATCCCCATTTTCCATCAGGACGAGGCTCTGCCTCACTTCCATTATGCAGTCCAGAAGTTCTTCATGTACACATTTCATGGCATGGATTGGGTAACGCTCAAATGGTTGACCTGCCTCTGGAATATATTGGCCTCAAGATCTCCCAACACTCCCACCATGTGATTTGTGAGGATGTGTCAAGAATCTCCGTGTTTATACCACTTCTTCCTTGTAGCCTTGAGGGAATACCATTTCAGCTATGAACAGTGTGATATGTTACAAAGGGCCTAAATGAAACAAGCTACAGGAATGTGTGCCTTGTGACAAGAACGGTATTTACTGAGTGTTTGTAAGATTAGAGAAATATCTGTGGTGGTACCTTTTGCAGTGTTTATTGGCTGCATCCTCGTTAGCAAGTAATACATTTTTTAAAGCATTCAGTTCTGTTTGTAGGAAACAAAATTTATGAGGGTATCCTTCACGCAATAAAATGTACAAATTTTAATTTTGATGACATGTTAACTACCTCAGTAAAGATATAAAACACTTTCCTAACTCCAAAAGATTTCCTCATGTCCTTTTCCAGTGAGCACTTCTTCCCCTGAGGTAAAGAACCATTTGCCTATTTTAAGACTTCATATAAATGGAATCATTTGGCAGATACTCCTGTGTGTGGTTTTTTCCTCTCACATTTTTTAGATATATCCATGTCGGAGCTTGTATCAGTTCATATTTATGCCATTTGTTCTCCTGAATCCCTGTAGTACACAGTTGTTTCTTAAATTGTATATAAAAGTGGTAATACGGCACTTAACACAAATTTTTGAGATACGCAGTTCATTGGTTTAATTGCCCTACATAATATTACATTGTAAGAATGTGCCATAGGTTTTTTAAATCTGCTTCCTTATTCATGGACATTTAGGTGGTCTCATTTTTTCCTCATTTTAAACAGTGCTGCCACAAATATCGTGGGCACTTGAGGGAAAGTTTGTCTACGGCATGTGTCTAAAAGTGCAATTTTTAGGGGGTGCCTGGGGGCCTCAGTTGGTTAAGTATCCGACTTCAGTTCAGGTCATGATCTCACGGTTTGTGGGTTCGAGCCCCACGTAAAGGCTCTGTGCTGACCGTTCAGAGCTTGGAGCCCGTTTCAGATCCTGTGCCTCCCTCCCTCTCTCTGCCCCTCCCCATTCGCACTCTGTATCTCTCTCTCTTTCTCAAAAATAAACATTTTAAAAAATGCAATTTTTAGTGTGTAGAATCTGCGTGTCTTAATTTTTATCAGATAATTGCCATATTACTCTCCAGAGTTGAGCAACAGTTTACCTCGTTGCCAAATAGGGTTTAAGAACTCTCTGTATATCCAAATCCTCACAACGCCTGGTGTGGCGCATCTTGTTACTTTTTGCCAATCAGTGCTTGTAAAATGGTTGTATGTCATTGTTAATTTATTTTCCATTTCCTTAACCACTCTTCTTATTGATTCATTAGACTGCTAGGTTTTCTCTTCATTTAACAGTTTGTTCATCTCTTTTCCCCACTTCTTTTTTCATGGCATTACCTGTTCCTTACTGATTTGGGAGAGAGTCTTTATATATTCTGGATATTAATTCCTTGTTGATTTTGGGGCGCCTGGGTGGCTTAGTCGGTTAAGCGTCCGACTTTCGCTTAGGTCATGATCTCGCGGTTCGTGGGTTCGAGCCCCGCGTCGGGCTCTGTGCTGACTGCCAGCTCAGAGCCTGGAGCCTGTTTCAGTCTGTGACTCCCTCTCTCTCTGACCCTCCCCTGCTCACGCTGTCTCTCTCTC
>JAESUZ010002999.1:0-45081 GCA_017311185.1 Proteles cristata cristata
TAGAGAGAGAGAGACAGCGTGAGCAGGGGAGGGTCAGAGAGAGAGGGAGATATAGACTCTGAAACAGGCTCCAGGCTCTGAGCTGGCAGTCAGCACAGAGCCTGACGCGGGACTTGAACCCACGAACCGCAAGATCATGACCTAAGCGAAAGTCGGATGCTTAACCGACTAAGCCACCCAGGCGCCCCAAATGTGGTTTTTCTATACAATGGAATACTACATGGCAATGAGAAAGAATGAAGCCTGGCCATGTGTAGCAACATGGATGTATCTTGAGGGTGTTAGGCTGAGTGAAATTAGGCAGAGCAGGACAGCTATCATATGTTTGCATGTATAGGAGGATTAGGAGGAACTTAACGGTGGACCGTTATGGAGAAGAAGGGGGGAAATAGTCGGGGAGAGGGAGGGAGGCAAACCATGAGAGACTCCTGACTGTTCAGGACAGACTGAGGGCTGATGGGTATGGGAGGAGAAGGGGTGTGATGGGCATGGAGGAGGACTTCTGGGGATGAGCACTGGTTGTTATATGGAAACCAACTTGGCAATAAACTATTTAAAAAAAATAAACTTAAAAATTTTTTTAATGCTTAAAAAAATACGAATGACCGCGTGGCCCAGTTAGTTGAGTGTACAACTTTGGCTCAGGTCACGATCTCACAGTTTGTGAGTTCGACCCCACATCTGGGCTCTGTGCTGACATCCTGGAGCCTGTTTTGGATTCTGTGTCCCCTCCCCTTTCTGGGCCTTACCCGCTCACGATCTTTCTGTCTCTGTCTCAAAAATAAATAAACATTTAAAAAACTTAATGAGGTAAAGTCCTTGCCTACTAGTTCCAACATCTGGGCTTCATCAGGGACAGTTTTCTTAATTGCTTCCCCCCCCATGTCCATACTTTCCCATACTTTCCTGTTTCTTTGCATGTTTGTATCTTTTTGTTGAGAATGGATACTTGAATATTGTAATATGGTAACTCTGATAAATATCCTCCCACCCCAGGACTTGTTGTGTTTCATGTTGTTTTTGCTCAGTGAACTTTGTTTTTTTAAAAATTTTTAATGTTTATTTATTTTTGAGCGAGAGAGAGCATGTGAGCAGGGGAAGGGCTGAGAGAGGGAGACACAGAATCTGAAGGAGGCTCCAGGCTCTGAGCTGTCAGTACAGAGTGGATATGGGGCTTGAATTCATGAACCGCCATCTCATGACCTGATCTGAAGTCTGATGCTTAACCAACTGAGCCACCCAGGTGGCCCACTGAGGAACTTTCTAACCTATTTTCATAAAGTCTATATTTGTCATGTGTGGTTATTGAAGTGTTTGTTCTTACAGTTTATTGGTCAGTTAGTGGTTTGACAGAGTTTTCCTCAAATACCTATAAGTAAAACAAAACAAAACAATCCCAAAATAAACAGAAACCCAAACCAAACCAAACCAACTCTCTGTCTTTGCATTTTGGCTTAGTAATGGGGCACTTTGCATTGCTTAGCTTGTACGTTTAAAACTATTTGGTAGCTCTCACTTAGCTGATTGGCTGGAGGATAAAGGTCAGCTAAAGTAGAAAGTTTAGGCCTTCTCATGTTTTTTCTGAGTATTTGTGCAGGCTTCGGCATAGGTATGGCCTTTCAAATTCCTTTGTACATGCTACAGCATTTTGGAGCTTTGGAGCTCTTATTTCTTCAAGTATCTCTATCTGGTTTCTTTTTTCCCCATCTTTTATGTCTGTCAAGTGCCTGTCCCACTTGTTATTCGTTGCCCTGGTGGCTGTAGATAGTGTATTTGCATTTAAATGCTTTGGACAGGGTACCTGGGTGGCCCAGTTGGTTGGGCAAACCATTTTCTTTCGGTTCAGATCATGATCCCAAGGTTGTGGAATCAGGCCATGCATAAATTCTCTTTCACTTCCCCCTGACCCCCCTCCCTACCTCAATGCTCTGTCTCGCTCTCTCAAATAAAAAAAATCAGTAGAACAATGCAGGCTCAAGAATTGCCAAGATAACACAAAGAAGAGCAATGTGAGCATTCATGCCCTAGTAAATTTCATAAAAGGCTATAGTTATTTAAAAATGTGGCATTGGCATAGGGATTACAACAAACACACCAGGAATGACATCATATACTGTGGTGGAGCAGGTAACTCCAGCATTCTTCCCCTCCATGAAGGCAACAATTACACTAGTAAAAGAATCAACTTTTTTGAACTCTGTAATCTAATTAAAAAACGCACAACCTACAGGGAACAGTTAATAGAAAAAGCTGCTGAATTTGATATGACAGCACTGTTATGTTTTCACTTTATGCACCTACCATGTCGCATCTCTTTGCTGGATGGCAGCCATAAAGTTGGTGGCCCACATGCTCAGTGTAACTTGCAGATGCTAAAGAGAGTGATGTGGATCTCACTCTTAAAGAATCAGTGGTTGTGTGTTTTGAACTGTTTGGTCATTTATCTGACAGACTGGGACCAGGGTTACCTTCCTTTCAATCTTGACATTATAGACACTTTGGTCCACATAATTCTTTGTTGTAAGAGGCTGTCCTGTGTATGCATTGTATCCCTGGCCTCTGCCCAGTGTATACTAGTAACATCCCTCCCTACCAGTTTTGACACAAAAAATGTTTAAAGACACTGTCAGATGGTTATTCTGAATAGTGAGGGTGTGGGAATGGCAAATCCTCCTGTTGGAGAACCACTATTCTAAATGATAGAGATTCACAGATAATTAATATTGAGCTAGGTGGTGGAGTAAATGACTGAAATACATTGTGATGTAGTTACATGAGTTACAGAGATATGAACCAAGAAGTGTGGAAGAAGAGCACACAATTTCCTGAGAGAGTTGATGGCAGTATTTTCCAAAGAGAGAGATGGTAATTTTGAGTTGGTACTTAAGTCAGCATGGTAGGTGTTGGCAAGGAGGGGAGATGTTCTAGGTAGTGGAAAGGTCATATCTAAGGATTTGATAGAAAGGCCCTTTTGTGTCTTGAGAACAGTGAGACATTAAATGTGATTGGAAAGAATATGGGA
Source organism: Proteles cristata cristata (assembly GCA_017311185.1). Lineage (NCBI taxonomy): Eukaryota > Metazoa > Chordata > Mammalia > Carnivora > Hyaenidae > Proteles > Proteles cristata. The sequence goes on from JAESUZ010002999.1 coordinate 3,023, forward strand.
GTTAGATGTGAAAAAAGGAAGGTTATTGGAGTCAGATTTGAAAAAGCTTTTTAAAGATTTGAAAAGCTTTTTTTTAATGCTATATTAATATGTTCACTTTTTGCCTTCTTATAACCTAGAAGGTCAAATATTATAAAAGGTTTTAGAGTAAGATGATCGACTTCTTTTAAAAAACAATGATACAGTGAAATGATTAAAAGCATATGGTAAATACTAAACTCAAGAAAATAGCTTTAGTCTATAAAAGGAGGAAAATAGGAAGGGATGGAGATTTATATAAAACTAGATGTCAGGTATTACTCTTAAGAATAATCATGGGGCACTTGGGTGGCTCAGTCGGTTGAGCATTCACCTTCAGCTCAGGTCATGATCTCAACGGTTTGTGGGTTCCAGTGCCGCGCCGGGCTCTGTGCTGACAGTTGGCCCAGAGCCTGGAGACTTTCGGATTCTATGTCTCCCTCTCTGACCTTCCCCTGCTCATGTTGTTCCTCTCTCAGAAATAAATTAAAAAAAAAAAAAAAGAATAATCACACCACCCTTTGTGTAGACTGTTTTCATCTTGTATTTGTCAAATTCCTAAATGTTATCATCTCTGATGGTGATTCTTGGTATTTAAAGCAGGAGTGAAGTGGGCAAATGTACAAAGTTGTATGTTTTTTCTTTTTTTTTTTTATATATAGTTTTTTTTTTTTGAGACAGAGCATGAGTGGGGGAGGGACAGAGAGAGAGAGGCAGACACAGAATCTGAAACAGGCTCCAGGCTTTGAGCTGTCAGCACAGAGCCCAATGCGGGGCTCAAACCCATGTACCATGAGATCTGACCTGAACCGAAGTCTGATGCTTAACTGACTGAGTCACCCAGGCACCCCAAGTTGAATGTTTTTTTCAAGCAGATTATCAGAGTGATCTATTTTAAACTGTTAGCTCCTTTCTTGGATTAGACGTGGAGTCAGATGAACTGAAACTGGTCCTATGAAAAGGAAGATACTTGAAGAGTTAAAATGCTAAAAAAATTTTTGTAACTTTTATTTTTTTAGATGTTTATTTTATTTCTTTTTAAGGGAGCATGCACGTGAACAGAGGAGGGGCAGAGAGAGGGTGAGAGAGAATTCTAAGCAGGCTCCTTCTTCACTGTCAGCACAGAGCCCAATGTGGGGCTTAAACTCACCAACCATGAGGTCATGACCTGAACTGAAATCAGGAGACAGACCCTTGACTGACTGAGCCACCAAGGCGTCCCCATCCCCTTTTTTTTTTAAATACAGTAAAATACATAATATAAAATTTGTAATTCTCACCTCTTTAAGTGTGTATTTCAGTAGTGTTAAATACATTTCCATTGTTGTGTAACCAGTCTCTGTAATGTTTCCATCTTGAAAACCTGAAACTATACCCACCAAATAACAACTCCCCATTTTCCCTAGCATCCCTTTATTTGTAATCAATGTTTTTATATTTAAAGTGGGTTTCTAGGAGGTAATATTTTTTAACCTACTCTGACATCTGACTATATCTACACAGATAATGTGACACCTTCTTTTAGTATGTGCATTCAGATCATTCACATTTAAAGTGAAAATTGATACATAGTTGGATTAATATCTACCATGCTTGCATTTGTTTTCTTTTTCAACTTCCTCCTTTTCACCTTCGGTTTTAATTGAACTTTTAAAAAAATGTTTATTTATTTTGAGAGCGAGCGAGCGAGCATGAGCGGGGAAGGGGGAGAGAGTATCCTAAGCAGACTCTTGTGTGGTCAGCCTGAAGCAGGGCTGGATCTCACAAACCATGAGATTATGACCTGAGACTAAACCAAGAGTTGGGTCCACTTTTAAATAACACTACAGTTTTCCCCTTCTGTGTTAAAAAAAAGAGCGTTCTTATGGAACCTTTCATAAGCTGAAATAGCTTACCATGAAGAAGCAATTAACCATTAATTTGTATGGAAAAAAATTAAAGCATTTGCAGAGCCCCCCCAAAAAACACCACTTTTAGGATTTTCTTATACCTTACAACACACCTTGCTAATGGATTCACAAAATGAATTCAGATAAAGCCCAAATGCTCACAGACACGGTTAAAAGTTGGAACTGGGTGTAGTTCTGAGAGAGGGAGCTTGGCAGTGATACTATTGCTGCTCAGCATGTGCACTGCTTCTGTAATAACAGCTTGCTGCAGAACAAACTGAATGCTGTTTTCACTTTTTGTTTTTTTTTTTGTAAGAGCCAAAATCCTGTTTGAATTTCTTTTGATTAGTGAAAATAACTACTAATGTAGGTTTTTCATAAAAGTGAAGTAGCATGACACAAACTTTAGAAAAGTAGGGGATACCTGTATATCACTTCATAAGTAGGTACCTTGTGCCAGTATTCTTGATTCCTTTCCTTTTTTAAAAAATATAATTTATTGTCAAATTGGCTTACATAAAACACCCAGTGCTCCTCCCAAGGGCCCTCCTCAGTGTTCATCACCCATTTCCTCCTCTCCCCTACCCCCATCCACTCTCAGTTTGTTCTCTATATTTAAGAATCTCTTGTGCTTTGCCTCCCTCCCTCCCTGTTTGTAACTATTTTTTCTTTTTCCCTTCCCCCATGGTCTTCTGTTAAGTTTCTCAGGATCCACATATGAGTGAAAACATGTATCTGTCCTTCTCTAGCTGACTTATTTCACTCTGCATAATACCTTCCAGTTCCATCTATGTTGCTGCACATGGCATGATTTCATTCTTTTTCATTGCCAAGTAGTATTCAATTCTGTATATAAACCACATCTTCTTTATCCATTCATCAGTTGATGGACATTTAGGCTCTATCAGTGATTTGACTATTGTTGAAAGTGCTGCTATGAACATTGGGGTGCATGTGCCCCTATGCATCAGCACTCCTGTATCCCTTGGGTAAATTCCTAGCAGTGCTATTGTCGGGTCATAGGGGAGTTCTATTAATTGTTTGAGGAACCTCCACACTGTTTTCCGGAGCAAATGTCGCAGTTTACATTCGCACCAACAGTGTAAGAGGGTTCCCATTTCTCCACATCCTCGCCAGCATCTATAGTCTCCTGACTGTTCATTTTAGCCACTCTGATTGGTTTAAGGTGGAATCTCAGTGTGACTTTGATTTGTATTTCCCTGATGATGAGTGATGTTGGGCATCGTTTCATATGTCTGTTGGCCATCTAGATGTCTTCTTTGGAAAAGTATCTATTCATGTCTCTGCCCATTTCGTCGCTGGATTATTTGTTTTTCAGATGTTGAGTCTGGTAAGTTCTTTTAAAATTTCGGAGACTAGCCCTTTATTCGATGTTACTTGCAAATATCTTTTCCCATTCCATCGGTTGCCTTTTAGTTTTGTTAATTGTTTCCTTTGCAGTGTAGAAGGTTTTTATCTTGATGAGGTCTCAGTAGTTCAATTTTGCTTCAATTCCCTTGCCTTTGGAGATGTGTTGAGTAAGAAATTGCTGTAGGTGAGGTCAAAGAGGTTGTTGCTTTCTCCTCTAGGGATTTGATGCTTTCCTGTCTCACATGTAGGTCTTTCATCCATTTTGAGTTTATTTTTGTGTATGGTGTAAGAAAGAAGTCTACTTTCATTCTTCTGCATGTTACTGTCCAGTTCTCCTAGCTCAAGAGACTGTCTTTTTTCCATTGGATATGCTTTCCTGCTTTGTCAAAGATTAACTGGCCATACATTTGTGGGTCCAGTTTTGAGTTCTCTATTCTATTCCATTGGTCCATGTGTCTGTTTTTGTGCCAATACCATACTGTCTTGGTAACTCCAAATTTGTAGTAGAGGCTAAAGTCTGGGATGGTGATGCCTCCTGCTTTTTCTTCTTTGATATTACTTTGGCTATTCGGGGTCTTTGGTGGTTTCATTCCACAAATTTTAGGATTGTTTGTTCTAGCTTTGAGAAGAATGTTGGTGCAATATTTAAAATGTTTTATTTATTTCTGAGACAGAAGCAGTGTGAGCAGGGGAAGGTCAGAGAGAGAGGAAGACACAGAATCTGAAGCAGATTCCAGGCTCTGAACTAGCTGTCAGCACAGAGCCCGACGTGGGGCTCGAATCCATGAACCATGAGATAATGACCTGAGCCAAAGTCAGGTGCTCAACCGACTGAGCCACCCAGGCACCCCGAATGCTGGTGCAATTTTGATTGCGATTGCATTGAATGTGTAGATTGCTTTGGGTGGTATTGTTATTCTAACAATATTTATTCTCCCATTCCATGAGCATGGAATGTTTTTCCATTTCATTGTGTGTTCTTTAAATTCCTTCATAAGCTTTCTATAGTTTTCAGCATAAAAATCTTTTACATTTTTTGTTAGTTTTTTTCCTAGATATTTTATGGTTCTTGGTGCAGTTGTGAATGGGATCAGGTTCTTGATTTCTTTCTGTTGCTTCATTATTGGTGTATAAAAATGCAACTGATTTCTGTACGTTGATTTTGTACCTGCGACTTTTCTGAATTCATGGGTCAGTCTAGTAGACTTTTGGTGTAGTCTGTCAGGTTTTCATTGTAGAGTATCATGTCATCTGTGAAAAGTGAAAGTTGACTTCTTTGCCAATTTGGTTACTTTTTATTTTCTTCTGTTGTCTGTTTGCTCATGCTAGGACGTCTAGCACTATGTTAAATAACAGTGGTGATAGTGGACATCCCTGTTGTGTTCCTGATCTCAGGGGAAATGCTCTCAGTTTTCTCCCATTGAGGATGATATTAGCTGTGGGCTTTTCATAAATGGCTTTCAAGATGTTTAAGTAAGTTCCTTCTATCCCGACTTTCTCGATGGTCTTTATTAAGAAGGGATGCTGTATTTTGTCAAATGCTTTCTCTGCATCTATCAACAGGATCTTATGATTCTTACCTTTTCTTTTGATAATGGGATCTATCACATTGATTTGCAAATATTGAACCACCCCTGTAATCCAGGAATGAATCTCACTTGATCATGGTGAATAATTTTTTTCTTTGCTGTTGAATTCAATTTGCTAGTATTTTGTTAAGAAGTTTTGTATCCATGTTCATCAGGGTTATTCGCCTGTAGTTCTCCTTTTTTGTGGGGTTTTGGTCTGGTTTGGGAATCAAGGTGATGTTGGCTTCAGAGAATGAGTCCAGAAGTTTCCTTCCATTTCTATTTTTTGGAATAGCTTGAGAAGGACAGGTATTACCTCTGCTTTAAATGTATGGTAGAGTTCCCCAGGGAAACCATCTGGAGGCCTCTTATTTTTGTGGAGATTTTTTGATAACTGATTCAGTTTCTTCACTAGTAATAGGTCTATTAAAAGTTTCTATTTCTTCCCATTTGAGTTTTGGTGTAGCGTGTGAGTGTCTAGGAATTTGTCCATTTCTTCTAGGTTCTCCAGTTTGTTGGCATATAATTTTTCATAGTATTCTCTGATAATTGCTTGTATCTCTGAGGGATTGGTCGTGATAAATCCATTTTCATTTGTTATTTTATATATTTGAGTCCTCTCTCTTTTTGAAAAGTCTGGCTAAGGGTTTATCAATTCTGTCTATTTTTTCAAAAAACCAACTCTTTGTTTCATTTATCTGTTCTACTGTTATTTTTTTTTTATTCCTTATTGTTTATTTCTGCTCTGATCTTTATCATTTCTCTTTTTCTCCTGGGTTTGGGATTTCTTTGTTCTGCTTCTAGTTTCTTTAGGTGTGCTGTTAGATTTTGTATTTTGTATTATTTTTTATTTCTTGAGATAGGCCTGGATTGCAACGTATTTTCCTCTTAGGACTGCCTTTGCTGCATTCCAAAGGATTTGGATTGTCATGTTTTCATTTTCTTTTGTTTCCATATATTTTTAATTTATTTTTTAATTGCCTGATTGACTCATTGTTCTTTAGTAGGATGTTCTTTACTCCATTCATTTGGAGGTTTTCCAAACTGTTTCCTATGGTTAATACCAAATTTCATAGCATTGTGATCTGAAAGTGTACATGGTATGATCTCAGTTCTTTTACATTTATTGAGTTATGTTTTGTGACCCCGTATGTGATCTTCTTGGAGTATATATCATGTGCACTCGATAAGAATATTTATTCTGCTGCTTTAGGATGAAATGTTCTGAATATATCTGTCATTTCCAGTGGTCCAGTGTATCATTCAGGGCCATTGTTTCTTTATTGATTTTCTGTCTAGATGATCTGTCCATTGCAGTGAATATTAAAGTCCCATTATTACCACATCTTACCAATAGGATTGCTTATGTTTGTGATAAATTGTTTTATGTATTTGAGTGTCTCTGAATTCAGTGCATAAACCTTTATAATTTTTAGCTCTTCTTGATGGATAGACGCCAAAATTATTATTTTTATTTCTTGTTACAGCCTTTAGTTTAAAATCTAGTTTGTCTAATATAAGTATGGCTGCTCCAGCTTTATTTTAACTTCCAGTAGCATGATGGTTGGTTCTCCATCCCCTCACTTTCAGTCTGACGGTGTCCTCAGGTCTAAAATGGGTCTCTTATAGAAAGCAAATAGGTGGGTCTTGTTTTTTTTATCCATTCTGATACCCTATATCTTTTGATTGGAGCATTTAGTCCATTTATATTCAGTGTTATTATTGGAATATATGGGTTTAGAGTCCTTGTGTTATCTGTAGGTTTCATGCTTGTAGTGATGTCTCTGGCCCTTTGTGGTCTTTGCAACATTCCACTCACAGAGTCCCCCTTAGGATTTCTTTTAGGGTTGGTTTAGTGGTGATGAATTCCTTCAGTTTTTGTTTCAGAAAATCTTTATCTCCTACTATTTTGAATGACAGGGTTGCTGGATAGAGGATTCTTATTTGCATATTTTTTCTGTTTATCACATTGAAAATTTCCTGCCATTACTTTCTGGCCTGCCAATTTTCAGTAGGTAGTCTGCTACTACTCTTACATGTCTATCCTTGTAGGTTAAGGCTCATTTATCCCTACTGCTTTCAGGATTCTCTATCTTTGTATTTTGCCAGTTTCACTATGATATGTCATGCAGAAGATTGATTCAAGTTAGGTCTGAAGGGAGTTCTCTTTGCCTACTGGATTTCAGGGTCTGTTTCTTTCCCAAGATTGGGTAAGTTCTCGGTTATGATTTGTTCAAGTACCCTATCAGCCTCTTTCTCTCTCTTCTTCTTCTTATGGAACTCCTGTGATAAGGATATTGTTCTGTTTCATTCTCCCCTCGTGATCCAGATTTTTTCTCTTTCTCTGCTGTCATCATTTTCCATTTTTTTCCTTCTGTTTCATATTCTTCCCTCTGTCTCTTTTATCCTCGCTGTCATTGCTTCTAGTTTATTTTACACTTCATTTGCAGTATTTTTAAATTCATCATAACTACTTTCTAGTTCCTGGATCTCTACTGCAAAAGATTCTCTGCTGTCTTCTATGCTTTTTTTTTTAAAGCCTGGTGATTAGTCTTATGACTATTATTGTAAATTCTTGTTCAGTTATGTTGATTATATTTATTTAGATCAATTCTTTAGCTGTCATTTCTTCCTGGAATTCTTTTTGAGGAGAATTCTTCTGTTTTGTCATTTTGGCTAGTTTTCAGTCCCTTATCTGTTTTAAAAGTTTGTTATGTGCCCTGCACCTGTAAGCACTACTATATTAAGGAGGAGTCATACACTATCCAGGGCCTGACCCTTTAGAAGTTATTTTTTTGTAGCATGTTACTTGCTCTCTGCTGTTGTGACTTTGGTGACTTTATCTCCCTATTTGTAATGATGTTTTGGACTCTCCACCAGGTGTTTGTTCCTTGATGTAGCCCTGGAATAGAAAACAAACAAATCAAAAAACAAAAAAACAAGCACACACACAAACAAAAAATCAGAAACATCAGCTACAAGTAAATAACAGGGTGGAGTCAGTGCTGATGGAAGAGGCCTTATCCCCTACAAAGAGAGAAATGACAGGTGGGGAGAAAGAATAAAAAATTGAACAGAAGAACCATATGGGTTAATCCAGAGAGAGAGAAAAGAAAATAAAGGAGGTGGGGAAAAAGGAAAATAAATAAAATTGACCAGACATAGAATCTATAGGGATTAATCCAGAGAGAGTGTCAGGAAAATAAAGAAGGAGGCAGGGGAAAATAAGAGAAAAATAAAATTGAGCAGACAGAGGAACTCTATGGGTTAATCCAGTGAGAAAAAGAAGGAGGTGTAGAACATGTATCAAGAGAATGTTTTAAAATGTCTGCTTACATAAACCAACAACCAGAGTAACCAGACTAGAGGAGAGAAGAGATAAGAAAGAGAAAATGAAGGTGAATATATCTATATAATAAGAATTGTCATAGAATTAAAACCAGGCAATGCAACAGTGCTGGTCTGGAAGAGGGACTGTCTGGTTGTCAGCATCAATCCTGTTCCGGTAGATGTGCAGTTATTGGCAGTTCCCAACTCTCCTGTGGCCCAACTGTTGGTTCCTTGAAGCCCCACCTTGTTGGTGATGAGGAGAAAAATGGTGACGCCCCAGTCTCTCCTCCATGGATCAGGTGACCCTAACCACTCTGTTCAAGCCATCCTCACTGTGCTGCGGGAACAAACAAGGCAGTTTGTCCCACTCCTCCGACTCCTGTGCCATGGCGCTTGGCTGGGATTCATACTCTTACTCCTTGTGTCCTGGTACTGGGGGAGTGCTGCTCCATGATTCCCTGATATATGTTTTCTGGCTGGCGGGCACAGCCAGTCTTTGTCTTTTTAGTGGATATAAACCCTCTACTCCCAGCACTCCAGGGAGGGGATTACTTCCTCCTACCGTGGACTGTGCCCCTGACCTAGCCACCGAGCCTGGGTTGGTGCCCCTCCTCCCCAGGTGCACGATCAGCTGGCCCCAGTCTGGTGAAAGCCCCTCAGTTAGAGATCTTTCTCTCTTCTGGTCCATGCTTTTTCTTTTGTCCAGATACTGTCCTGTACTTCCCTAGCCTCTCTTTCTCTTCCCTTTGTCTCTCCGCAGATGGGGATCCCTCTTCTTCATTTGTTTTCTCTCTCCCTGTTTGCAATCACATACCTATGGCCCATCAGGTTGTCCTAGTGGGTCTTTTGAAGAGACTCTGTCTCTTTGCCTTCCAGACTCTTGTAGTTCAAAATCCTTTGGCTTCAATACTGGTTTGAGAGATGAGGGAACTTTGGATCCCCCTACTTTCTCTGCCATGTTGGCCCCCCTCTCCTGATTCCTTTCCTTACCCATAAACTATAATTACCCAGTACATTTTTGCTTGTATTAGTTTGAATAGTTACCTATTAGGTCAGTTAAGAATAAGAAAAATAAAAGATGTTGTTTTACCTTCATTTATTCCTTCTCTAATGCTCTTCCTTTGTTTATGTAGATTTGTGTTTCTGACCTGTATAATTTTTTTCTCTCTGAAGAACTTTTAACATTTCTTGCAAGGCAAGTCTGCTGGTAACACATTACTTTAGCTTTTGTTTGTTGGAAAAGACTAGTTTGTTTTCACTTTTGAGGGGTTGTTTTGCTGGATACATTATTCTAGCTTGGTGTTTTATTTTTCTTTCAACACTTTAAAAATATTCTACTCTCTGCTTGTGTGGTTTCTGACAACAGATCAGATATGGTGCTTATCTTTGTTCCTCTGTGGATAAGATGTCTTTTTCTTCTGGCTAGTTTTAATATTTTTCTCTCTTTGGTTTTTTGTTGTTTGCATGTGTTACAGCGAGGTGTAGGTACTTGGTATTTATCCTGCTTTGGTGTTCTTTGTGCTTCTTGCATTTGTAGTATCTGTTACTAATTTTGGAAGATTTTCCCACCATTATTATTTCAAACATTTCCTCTCCTTTTTCTTTTGTCCTTTGTATTCCCATTACATGTATGTTACAGACTTATGTAATTGTCCTACTGTTATTTGTTTTTCTTCTCAGTGATTTTTAAAATCTTTTTTATTATTTATTTTGAGAGTGAGAGAGTGAGTACGTGCATATGCAAGTAGGAATGTGGCAGAGAGAGAGGAGGAGAGAGAATCCCAAGCAGGCTCCATGTTGTCAACACAGAGCCCGATGTAGGGCTTGATCTCATGAACCGTGAGATTATGACCCGAACCGAGATCAAGCATTGGATCCTCAACCAACTGAGGCACCCAGGTGCCCCTAGTTATTAGTTTTACTGTTCTTTTTTTTTTTTTTCTATTTTACTTCATTTTGGAAAGGTTTTTTGTTGTTTGTTCAGAAAGATTCTGGTGACATGTTATCAACCTCACTGTTTCTTTCCTCATCAAGCTCATTGATTCTTTCCTTGACTGTGTCCAGTCTACTAAGGAGCCTTTCAAAGGCATTCTTTATTTCTTTTACAGTGTTTCAGATTTGTAGCATTTCTTCTTGTTTATTTACTAGAGTTTTCCTGTCTTTGCTTACATTACCCATCTGTTCTTGCATGTTGTCTATTTCTTCTATTAGAGTCCTTATCATATTAGCCATAGTTATTTTAGATTCCCCTGATAATTCCAAAAGTCTGTGACTTATATAAGTCTGGTTCTTTCTTTCTTTCTTTCTTTCCTTAGATTTTGGGTTTTCTTGTTTTCTTTTGTTGTTATTTTTATTTGAACTTAAAAATTTTTTTAATGTTTATTTTTATTGAGTGAGAGAGAGAGCATGAGTAGGGGAGGGGCAGAGAGAGATGGAGACACAGAATCTGAAACAGGCTCCAGGCTCTGAGCTGGCTGTCACCACAGAACCTGATAGGCGTCCCAAACTCACAAACCTAGAGATTGTGATCTGAGCTGAAGTCGGATACTTAACTGACTGAGCCACCCAGTACCTCTCCTTTGGCCTTTTGACATGACTTGTAATTTCTTTGAAAGCTAAATTTTTCTGGTAATGGGAATTGAAGTTATTGACTTTCACTAACTTATTTATTTATTTAAATGTTTTTTTTTGTTTGTTTTGTTTTCTTGAGAGAGAAAGAGAGTGCAAGTGGGGAAGGGTCAGAGAGAGAGGGAGACTGTATCTGAAGCAGGCCCTGTGCTGACAGCAGGACTGGAACCCATGAACCATGAGATCATGACATGAGTCCGTTAAATGCTTAACTGACTGAGTCACCTGGTTGTCCTGAACTTACTCACTTTTAGTGTGAACTTTGTGAACTTTTATATTAATCTAGGTATGAACTGGGCTATGTGTTGTTTGCTGTAGCTGTATGTACCAAAGGATTCATTCCCTTATAGTTTCCTCAGTTTTTTTCCCTATTGTCTTTCCGTTTTGCTAAGAATTCCTCCTTTTTAAAAATTGTTTGCTTATTTTGAGAGAGGGAGAGGGAGAAAATAATCCCAAGTGGGCCCCATGCTGTCAAGGGCAAGAACCTAATCCTGGGCTCATGGGAATTGATGGGGCTTGATCTCAGGAATCGTGAGATCATAAACTGAGCGAAAATTAGGAGTCAGATGCTTGACTGAGCCACTCTGACACCTCAAGAATTCCTTTTTTAAAAAAAAAAATTTATTTTTGAGAGAGAGAGAGAGAGAGAGAGAGAGAATGCAAGCAGAGGAGAGGCAGAGAATGGAGACACAGCATTTAAAGCCAACTCCAGGCGGGGCGCCTGGGTGGCTTAGTCGGTTAAGCGTCCGACTTTCGCTTAGGTCATGATCTCGCGGTTCATGGGTTCGAGCCCCGCGTCGGGCTCTGTGCGGGCTGCCAGCTCGTAGCCTGGAGCCTGTTTCAGTCTGTGACTCCCTCTCTCTCTGACCCTCCCCTGCTCACGCTGTCTCTCTCTCTCTCTCTCTCCTAGAAATAAAACATTTAAAAAAAAAAAATAAAGCCAACTCCAGGCTTTGAACTGTCCGCACAGAGCCTGATTTGGGGCTCCAACTCATGAATCATGTGATCATGACGTGAGCTGATGTCTGACGACTGAGTCACCCAGACACCCCAAGAATTCCTTCTTTTTTTTTTTTTTTAGTGTGATACACTTTTAATGTTTTATCCTCTCTTTTTTTTTTTTTACAAATAGTTTATTGTCAAATTAGTTTCCACATAACACCCAGTGCTCATCCCCACAAGTGTCCTCCTCCATGCCCACCCCTCCTCCCCCCACATCCACCAGTCCTCAGTTTTTGTCAGCATTCAGGAGTCTCTCATGGTTTGCCTCTCTCCCTTTCCCCCACCATTTCCGCCTTCTTAAATAAAGTCTATATTGTGCTTTCTCATTGAAATTCAGTTATACTGGATCTATGTTGATGTGATAAAGGAGTTAGAGAGGGATAGTTTTCTTTAATCTTAAAATTAAATCTCAGTTATTTTTAGTGGTCTTGAGTCCTTGGGCTGAGGCCTTCGGATGTTATTTCTTAGCTATCCCCCACTGTTGGGTGAAACAGTTAAGACCAGAGGGGGCTGAAGTTGTCTTAATTGAATTGCTCTTCCTCCAGGTAGATTTTGTCCTATTAAAGTAGTATACCTTGAGGGCATGACTTTGTTAAGAGAATGCTCTGGGCTATTTCAGTATGGCTACTTTCCCCTCCACTCAAGGCACAAGAGGATTTTCCACAGATTTTAATTGTTTAAACCTGAAAACTTTATGGGGGCTTCTAGAAGTAAAGCCAGGAAAGTGTGGGTCCCCCACCTACATCTGGGACTCCTGTATTTTTTTTAACTCTCAAGTTAATACATACTTGGCCTCTAATGATTCATCAGTCACAGACTGTTGAAGTGTACCTACACTAGATAAGCTGTATCTGCCTGTTTCTCTGGTTTTCTTGGTAATGATTTGCCCTGAGACCTAAGGTCTCTAAAGGATCTAAGATAAGTTATTGATTTTTAGTTTGTTCATCTTTTTTCTTGTCAGCATCAGAGTGACAAAAACATGTAAGTCCCTTACATGCTGTAGGTGAATGACTAGTTTTTTCTTAAGTAAATCGACTTATGTGAAATGGTATAACTGTGGCTTTAATTTTTGTGCTCTCCTTTGTTTTAAATGTTTGTGTAACCCCTTTCACATCTTGGTTTTTGTGAGGATTAGGTTCTAATTTGAGTTGAAAGTTTTAGGAATTGATTTTAAAATGATTTGTTTCTCTTATTGTTAGCAAGTTATCTTTAGTTGTTCCTGCATTCAAGTAAGGATAGTGTGGTAACTGCAGTGGTATAAACATGAGCAGTAAAACTAGAGAACTGAGGCAATTTCATGTGTCCATGAGCTACTTTATAAGAAATTAAACTAAAGCCAATAAGTATATATAAAATGATAAAGATGAAAATGAAGAAAGGTGAAAATCTTTGGAAAAGTATGGCTTATGCATACATATTATAGATTTTTCACTGTGAATAATTCATAGATTGTTATCATCTGTGATTAAAATTATTTATTTAGAATTATTTACTTTAGTTAAAATATAGGCAGAGTTATTCAAGATAAGATCAAAGTCTTTTTTTTTTTTTTTTTAACCCAGGTTCTTTTCTAAATCCTTGTATTACCGCTGGCCATATATGAGTGTCTGTTTCATAGCACCTTGTCCTAAAATGAGTAGTCATTTTTCCCTTAAAGATTTCATAGGCAAGAAAGATAACCACATTAAACACTTTTAGTTAGCATTTAATAAAGTTATAGTTTAATATCACTTCTTTACGTGCTTTTATTTACCTTTTAGGTGATGACAATTTTTTCAAAAGTCACTATAAGGAAGTCAGAGCAAAGTAATGTGTTTTACATTGCTTAGTTTTTGTTAGCACACATTTATCTGCTAACCAAAAGGATAATCCTAATAAAGTCAGTTCTTGGGTAGTTGCGTGTAAGATGTTTGTGATAGAGATAATTGAATAAAATAATGAAAAAAACCCAACATTATGGAGATTTGCTCATTGAACTGAGCTTGTTCATTTTGACAGTTAATTCCTCTTTAAAGTGATGGTGGGATTTTTATTTTTATTTTACCTTTTCATATATCCTGGTACAGGGGACATTGTTCATAATACATTCCATCATTAATATTCTAATCTTCTACTTATTGTGCTTTCTTTCTCATTCCATTCCTGGTGTTGAACCAGTATACTATATGGAAAGTTGAAGGCATTCTGAATTTTTCTGCCATCAGTTGTCGTTTCTTCAAACCTCTTTCCCAATTTACAAGAAAACTATTCTAAAGTGTTCTCAGTTTTTATGGTGAGAGACTTTCTGTCAGAAGTGATGACACAGTCTGGCTTGGCCTTTGTGCACATTTTTCACAGTGCCACTCCCATTTGTACTTCCTTAATATATTTAGGAAAGTCTTTACTCTTCCCTCATATAATCCTTAAAACTATCTTCCTACCAGTTGCTGAATTGTAGCCATGGTGGGCATGGGGGTCAGGGTCTGATGCAGGAAGCAGGGCACTTGGTCCTGGGAAGTGTGCTTTGCCTGACACCTTCTAATCCCTGCCTTCCATTCTACTGGACCGGGATGTGCCAACCAGCTTCACCTAGGATGCTGGGACCTGTAGGGCACTGCTTACAAGATAAGTTGTTTTTTATTTAAAGTTTTTATTTTAATTCTAGTTAGCATACAGTGTTATCTTAGTTTTAGATATAAAATATACTGATTCCACAATTCCGTGGGGCACCTGAGTTGCTCAGTGTCTGACTCTTGATTTTGGCTCAAGTCATGATCTCATGGGTCAGGAGTTTGGTTCTGTATCAGGCTCTATGCTAACATTGAGGAGCGTGCTTGGGATTCTCTCTCATTCTCTCCCTCTCTTGCTGTCCCTCCTCTGCTTGTATTCTTTCTCTCTAAATAAATAAATAAACAAATAAACTTTTAAAAAAGCCAAAAAAAAATTCCATATATCACCTGGTGCCCATCACAAGTGCTCTCCTCAGTCCTGATCACCTGTTTAATATATCCTCCCATGTACCTCCCCACTGGTAACCATCAGTTCTCTGTAATTAGGAGTATGTTTCTTAATTTTTCTTTTTTTCCCTTTGCTCATTTGTTTCATTTCTTAAATTTCACATATGACTAAAATCATATGGTATTTGTCTTTCTCTGACTTATAGTTTTGATTTGCATTTCCCTGATGATGAGTGTTGTTGAGCATATTTAAAAAAATTTGGGGAGGGGGAAGAGAAGCGTGGGGAGGGACAGAGAGAAGAGGAGAATCCCAAGCATGCTCTGCGCTGCCAACGCCGAGATTGACATGAGGCTGGAACTCATGAGATTATGACTTGAGCTGAAACCAAGAGTCAGATGCTTAACCAACTGAGCCACCCAGTTGCCCCTAGCATCGTTTCTTAATGACTGTTGGCCATCTGAATGTTTTCTTTGGAGAAATGTCTGTTCATGTCTTCTGACCATTTTCTAGTTGGATTATTTGGTTTTAGGTATTGTAAAAGATCTTTATATATTTTGGATACTAACTATCAGATATTTCATTTGCAAATGTCTTCTCTCGTTCCTTATGTTGCCTTTTGGGTTTTTTATAAAATGTTTATTTTGAGAGCGAGCGAGCGAGCATGTGAGCAAGTGAGCATGAGTGGGGAAGGGGCAGAGAGAAGAGAGGGAAAGAGAATCCTAAGCAGGCTCTGCATTGTCAGGGCACACCCCGACACAGAGCTTGGTCTCAGGAACCATGAGATCATGACCTGAGCTGAAATCCAGAGTCAAGATGCTTAACCGACTGAGCTACCAAGGTGCTGCATACTTTTAGTTTTGTTGATGGTTTCCATTGATGTGCAGAAGCTTTTTATTTTGATGAAGCCCGGTAGTTTATTTTCACTTTTGTTTACCTTGCCTCAGGAGACATATCTAGAAAAATATT
The DNA here is from genome assembly GCA_017311185.1 of Proteles cristata cristata. Classification (NCBI taxonomy): domain Eukaryota; kingdom Metazoa; phylum Chordata; class Mammalia; order Carnivora; family Hyaenidae; genus Proteles; species Proteles cristata. The sequence goes on from JAESUZ010002999.1 coordinate 18,732, forward strand.
GCTATAGCTGATGTCTGAGACTTTACTATCTATGCTTTCTTCTAGGATTTTTATGGTTTCCTGCCTCTGATGTAGTTCTTTAATCTATTTTGAAATTATTTTTGTGTGTGGTGTACAAAAGTGGTCTAGTTTCATCCTTTTGCATGCACTGGTCAGGTTTTCCCAAACTATTTGTTGAACAGACTATTGTTTTCCCATTGGATATTATTTCTTGCTTTTTTGAAAATTGACCATATAGTAATGGGTTTATTTTTGGGCTTTTATTCTGTTCTATTCATCTATGTGTCTGTTTTTGTTTCAGTACTGTACTGTTTTGAGAACTATAGCTTTGTAATATAACTCGAAGTCTGGAACTGTGATACTTCCAGCTTTAGTTTTATTTTTCAATATTACTTTTGCTTGTCAAGGTCTTTTGTGGTTCTATATTTTAGAATTGTTTGTTCCAGTTATGTGAAAAAATGCTGTTGGATTGCTTGGTTGGCTCAGTCAGTAGAGCATGAAAATCTTGATCTCAGGGTCATTAGTTCAAGCCCCACATTGGGCAGAGCTTACTTAAAAAAATAAAGATTTGGTTTTAAAAATCAAAGCTGTTGGCATTTTGGTAGGGATTGCATTAAATGTGTAGATTACTTTGGGTAATATAGACATTTTAACAACATTTGTTCCTCCAATCCATGAGCGTGGAATGTCTTCTTATTTCTTTATATCCTCTTCAATTTCTTTCATCAGTGTTCTTCAGTTTTCATAATACAGGTCTTTTCACCTCATTGGTTAGTTTTATTCTTAAGTATCTTATTTTTGGTGTGGTTGTAAATGAGATTAATTGATTTTTCTTTCTGATGCTTTATTATTAGTATATAGAAGTGCAACAGATTTTAGTTTGATTTTGTATCCTGCGACTTGACCGTATTTGTGTATCAGTGCTAACAATTTTTTGAGTCTCAGGTTTTCTATATGTAGTATGATGTCATCTGCAAATAGTGAAAGTTTTACTGCTTCTTGCCTATTTGGATGCCTTTTATTTCTGTTGTCTGATTGCAGTGGTTAGGACATCCAGTACTATGTTGAGTAAACTTAGGGAGAGTTGGGGCACTTGAATGGCCCAGTCAGTTGAGCGTCTTTCACTCAGGTCATGATCTCACAGTTCATGAGTTCGAGCTCCACATCAGGGTCGCTGCTGTTAGTTGGGAGCCCACTGCAGATCCCCTGTCTCCCCCTCTCTGCTCCTCCCCTACTCCTGTTCTCTCTTTCAAAAATAAATAAAAACATCTAAAAAAAGAGTAGTGAGAGTGGACATCCCTCTCTTGTTCCTGAACTTAGAGACAAGAGCTCTTAGTTTTTTCCCATTAGGGATGATATTAGGGGCACCTGGGTGGCTCAGTTGACTAAATCTCCAGCTTTAGCTCAAGTCATGATTTCAGGGTTTGTGAGTTCAGGCCCTTTGTTGAGCTCTGTGCTGATAGCTTGGAGTCTGGAGCCTGCTTCAGATTCTGTGTCTGTCCCATCCCCTGCTCACACACACACATAGACACACATACACACACACACACTCTCTCTCTCTCTCTTTTTCTCTCTCTCTTAAAAATAAATAAACACTGCGGACCAAGATGGCAGTACAGGTGGTGCAGGCGGTACAGGTGGTTCATCTCGAGTCAGATGCTTTCCTGGTTTGTTTCAACCACGCTCTGAGCACAGAGAAGGAGGAGGTGATGGGGCTGTGCATAGGGGAGTTGAATGATGACACAAGGAATGACTCCAAATTTACATATACCGGAACTAAAATGAGCACAGTTCCTGAAGAGGTTGACACCATCAAAATTGTCCACATTCATTCTGTCATCATCTTGCAATGATCTGATAAGAGGACGGATCGAGTGGAAATTTCTCCGGAGCAGCTGTCTACAGCCTCAACAGAGGCAGAGAGGTTGGCTGAACTAACAGGTCACCCCATGAGAGTTGTGGGCTGTTATCATTCCCATCCTCATATAACTGTTTGGCCTTCGCATGTGGATGTTCGCACATAAGCCATGTACCAGATGATGGATCAAGGCTTTGTAGGACTTATTTTTTCCTGTTTCATAGAAGATAAAAACACAAAGACTGGCCGGGTACTCTACATTTGCTTTCAATCCATACAGGCCCAAAAGAGCTCAGAGTATGAGAGGATTGAAATCCCAATCCATATTGTGCCTCATGTAACCATCGGGAAAGTGTGCCTTGAATCAGCGATCGGGCTGCCCAAGATCATGTGTCAGGAGGAGCAGGACGCATATAGGAGGATCCACAGCCTTACGCATCTGGATTCAGTAACCAAGATCCATAGTGGCTCAGTGTTCACCAAGAACCTGTGCAGCCAGATGTCGGCAGTCAGCGGGCCTCTCCTGCAGTGGCTGGAGGACAGACCGGAGCAAAACCAACAGCATTTGCAGGAGTTGCAACAAGAAAAGGAAGAGCTTTTGGAAGAACTGTCTTCTCTAGAATAAAGTCGGAGACCGGTGGGGAAAAATGAAATTATCCAGGTATAAAATTAATTAAGCTAAATCAATTACGAAGAAGTTGGAAGACTCTCATTACCTGACTTGCAGACTTACTATAAAGCTACAGTAATCAAGACAGTGTGGTATATGCCCAACTGACTTCGACAAACATGTGAAAGCAATTCAGTGGAGTAAGGATAGATAGTCTTTTCAGCAAACGATGCTGGAGCGATTGATACCCATAGGCAAAAAAATGATCTTTGACCTAAGCTGCATACCTTAGACGGAAATTAATTAAAAAAATATCATGGATTTAGATGAAAAATGTAAAACTATAAATCTTTTAGGGGAAAAATAAATCAGAGAAAAATCAGGAGGATCTTGCGCTAGGCAATGAGTTCTTGGCCTCCATCACAAAAGCACAGTCCTAAATGGAAAGAACTGATATACTGGATTTCAAAATGAAACACCTTTGATCTAAAAAATTTAAGAGGTGGAAATTATTGAGGGAAATTATTTGCAAATGATACATCTGATCAATCTGGACTATGTAAAATCAACAGTAAACAACCATCTGATTAGACATTTTACTAAAGAGGATACGTGGATGACAGGTAAGCACATAAAGAGATCTTGAACTTCATTAGTCATCAGGGAATGAGAATTAAAACCACAATGAATTGGGGCGCCTGGGTGGCTTAGTCGGTTAAGCATCCGACTTTTGCTTGGGTCATGATCTCGCGGTTCGTGGGTTCGAGCCCCGCGTTGGGCTCTGTTCTGACCGCCAGCTCGGAGCCTGGAGCCTGTTTCAGTCTGTGACTCCCTCTCTCTCTGACCCTCCCCTGCTGGCGCTGTCTCTCTCTCTCTCTGTCCAAGAAATAAATAAAACAAAAAAAAAAAAAAAACCACAATGAATTATGATTACATACTTATCGGAATGGTTCAAGAAGAAATAGTACAAATAGCAGCTGCTGTTGATCACACAAACTGGATGTCGCACACAGTGATTGTGGGAATGCTAAATGGCACAGCTTTTCCAAGAGGTTGGAAATTTCTAACAAAGTTAAACACACATGTATCACACAGCCCAGCAATTGCACTCCTGGACATTCATCCCCAAGAAGTGAGACCTATGTTGGCATAAAAACTCATACACCAACATTCTTAGCAGCTTTGTTTGTAACGGCTAAAAACTGGAGACACCCAGCTGTCCCACAACCGAGTGAGTGGTTAGAGCAAACACCTGTATCACGGATACTGCCCTGCAGTGAGAAAAACAGGTGACTACTTATCTACCCAATGTGGGCAGACCTTGAGGGTATTGCGATGAACGAAAAACCCAGTCTCCAGGGTCACACATTCTATGACTGCATTCTTGAAAGAGCAACACTATAGAAATGAGAAACAGATTAGTGTTTGGCAGGGTTGGGGGCTGGAGGAGGTATGAGATATGTGCGACTATAAAGGGATAGATATAGGGAGTTCCTTTGTGCCAATGTAATAATATCATATCTTGATTATGGTGTTGATTAAGTTATCTGTGCTAAAACTACATAGACCCACAAATGACTGCATGTAAAATCTGCTGAAACCCAACAAGGTCTATAGTTTTGTTAGCAGTATTACCCCATCGTCAATATGTTCATTTTGAAGTTGTATTAATCATGTAAGATCTTACCACTGGAGGAAACTGGGTAAAGGGTACATGGGACACACTACTATTTTTGCAGTTTCCTGTAAATCCATAATTATAACAAAAAGTTAGAAGTATTAAATAAGGAAAAAAATAAACACTAAAAAAATTAAAGGATTATATTAGCTGTGGGTTTTTCATATGTGGTCCTTATTATGTTGAGGTGTATTCCCTCTAAATTTAGTTATTGAGGGTTTTTATCATAAGTGAATGTTGTACTTTCTCAAGTACTTTTTCTTCATCAATTGAAATTATCATTTGGTTTTATCTTTTCTCTTATTGATGTGATACATCATGTTGATTGAATTTGAATATTGAAACACACTTGTGTCCCAGGAATAATCTCACTTAATCATGGTGAGCGACTTTTTTTTTAATGTACTGTTGGATTCGGCTTGCTAGTATTTTGTTGAGATTGTTTGCATCTATGTTCATCTGGTATGTTGACCTGTGGCTATCTTTTTTAGTGGTGTCTTTATCTTGTTTTGTTATCAGGGTAATGCTGGTCTCATAGAACGAGTTTGGATGTTTTCCTTCCTTTTCTACCTTTTAGAATAGTTTGAGAAAACCAGTTATTAACTCTTTATTAAATATTTGATAGAATCATCTATAAAGCCATCTGGTCCTGGACTTGGTTTTCTTGAGAGTTTTTTGATTACTGAATTCAGTTTATTTGCTGGTTAATGTTCTGTTCCAGTATTGTATTTCTTCCTGTTTCAGTTTTGGTAATTTATGTTTCCAGGAATTTATCCATTTCGTGTAGGTTGTACAATTTTTTGGCATATACTTTTTCATAATATTCTCATTGTTTGTATTTCTGTGGTATTGATTGTTATTGTTCCTCTCTCATTTGTCATTTTATTAATTTGAGTCCTTTCTCTCTTTTTCTTGATAAGTCTGGCTAGAGATTTATCAGTTTTATTTATCTTTTCAAAGAACCAGCTCCTGGTTTCATTAATCTTTTTCTTTTTCTTTTTCTTTTTTTTTTTTTTTTTAGTTTCTATATCATTTATTTCTGCTTTCATTTTTATTTTCCTCCTGCTGGTCTTAGCTTTTGTTTTCCCAGCTCCTTTAGTTGTAAATTTATATTATTATTTGAGATGCTTCTTGCTTCTTGAGGTATGCCTGTTTTGGTATAAGCTTTTAGAACCGGTTTGGCTTCCTCCTAGAGGATTTGAGCCAGTTTCATTCATTTCCATATACTTTATTTTTCAGAGGGAAAGAGAGAGAGAGAGGGAGGGAGGGAGCGAAGGAGGGAGAGGCACATGTGCTGGAGGGACAGAGAGAGAAAGAATCTTAAGGACGCCTAGTGTTCCGCACAGAGCCTGACAGGAGGCTCGGTCTCATGACAGTGAGATCATGACCTGAACTGAAATCAAGAGTCGGATGCTTGGGGCGCCTGGGTGGCTCATTGGGTTAAGTGTCTGACTTCGGTTCAGGTCATGATCTCACAGTTCGTGGGTTCGAGCCCTGTGTGGGCCCTGTGCTGACAGCTAGCTCAGATCCTGGAGCCTGTTTCAGGTTCTGTGTCTCCCTTTCTCTCTGACCCTCCCCTGCTCGTGTTGTCTCTCTCCGTCAGAAATAAATAAAAAACATTAAAAAAAAAGTCAGATGCTTAACCAACTGAGCCACCTAAGCGTCCCTCAGTGTACTTTTTTAAATTTCCTGGTTGACCCATTCATTGTTTAGTAGCATGTTTTTTCACCTCCATGTAAATGTGGTCTTTCCAAGATTTTTTTCTTGGGGGTGACTTCTAGTTTCATAGCATTGTAGTTGGAAAATATGCATGGTATGACTTCAGTCTTTTTGAATTTGTTGGGGATTGTTTTGTGGGCTAATATGTGAAGATAACTTGTTTTATTATTAATGAATGTGGGAATTAAAATTAAATGGTATTTCTTTCAGAATTTTAAATTAATAGAATTTTGATGATAAAGCTGAAGTTCCATTTGAACTATTTTTAGTCTCTATATTGACTCATGTTGCTCTAGTTCATTCATTCAACTGCTATATAGTAATCTTTTATGTGAACGTATAATCTATCCATTCTGTTTTTTGTGAATAATTAATTTGGTTATTTCTAAATTTTCTCTAGTATGAACAGTACTGAAGTTTGTACATTCTTTGTTCATATCTTTAGGAGCCAGGTGTAACACCAACTTTTTTTTATAATATTTACCTGATAATATCAAATGTCTTTTAAAATATTTACCATTTAGGGGCACCTGGGCTCAGTTGCTTAGGCATCCAACTTTGGCTCAGGTCATGATCCCATGGGTCATGAGTCCAGCCCCACATTGACCTTTGTGCTGACAGCTTAGAGCCTGGAGCCAGCTTAAGATTCTGTGTCTCCCTTTCTCTCTGCCCCTCCCCCGTGCATGCTATCTCTCTGTCTCTAAAAAATAAACATTAAAAAATTTTTTAAAAATTTACCATTTGACCATTTTTAAGTGTATGATTCAATGGGTTTAGGTACATATATTGGCATTCTTGTGCAATTATCATCATTCCCCATTTACAGAATTTTTTTATAATTTCCAAAACAGAAACTGTGACCATTAAACAATTAACTGTGCATTCTCTTCCTTTGCCAGCCCTCTATTCTGCTTTCTGTCTCTATGAATTTGACATTTTTAGGGACATCAACCAAGTGGAATTACATAATATTTTTCCGTTTGTTGTGTCTGGCTTGCTCATTTAGTATGTTTTAAAAATTCATTTATGTTGCAGCATGTATCAGAATTTAATTTCTTTTTAGGGAATATCATTCCTTTTATTCCATGTTTCTACTGCATTTTATTTTTCCATTTACCTCTTTTTGATGGATTTTGGCCATTGTGAATAATGCTGGTATGAACATTTGTGTGCAAATATCTGTTTGATTTCCAACTTATACTTAGAGGTGGAATTTCTGGATCATATGGTAATTCTGTGTTTAACTTTTTGAGGTATTACCATATTGTTTTTGTACAGTGGGTGCATCATTTGATATTTCTACCAGTAATACACAAAGGGTTCTAATAGCTCCATATTCTCATCAGCACTCATTTTTTTCCTTTTGTTTTTGTAATATAAGTGGGCATGAAATGGAATCTCATTTTGGTTTTGATTTGTTTTCCCTAAAGATTAGTGATGTAAAGCCTTTTTTGTGTGCTTATTGGCTATTTATACATCTTCTCTGGAGAAATATCTATTCAAGACCTTCGGCTTTTCAAATTTCTTTTTCTGTTCTTGAGTTCTGGGATTTTCTTCTATAATAATGTGGATATCAGTAACACTTCAGATACATGATTTGGAAATTTTTTTTCATAATCTGTGGGTTGTCTTTTCACTCTTTGTAGTGTCCTTTGATGCACAGAAGTTTATCATTTTGGTGAAATTCAGTTTATTTTTTTTTCTAATGTTGTGTTGTACTTTTGGTGTCATATTCAAGAAATAATCTCCAAATCCAGTGTCATGAAGATTCTTTCCTGTGTTTTGAGTAATTTAAAGGTTTTAGCTAGAATGTTTAGTTCTTTGTTGCCTTTTATGTTAATTTTTATTATATCAGGTAAGGGTCCCGATTTATTCTTTGGCATGTGGATATCCCATTTTTACAGCACTATTTATTGAAAGCACTGTCTTTTCTCCATGGAATGATTTTGACACATTTGGTGAAATTCAGTTGACCATATGCACTCAAGGGTTTTGGCTTTTCTGTTCCATTGGTCTATAAGTTTGTCCTTATGTCAGTACTGTCCTATTTCAGTTATTTTAGCACTGCAGTTAGTTTTGAAATCAGGAAGTGTGAGTTTTCCAATTTTGTTATTTTTCATGATTGTTTTGGTTATTTGGGATTCCTGTAACTTCCCCATGAATTTTAGGATGGCTTTTTCTATTTTTGTAAAACATGCTGTTGGGATTTTGATAGAGGTTGAAATGAATTTTTAGGTCATTTGTGTAGTATTGTCATTTTAACTTTTAGTATAGTGTAGTATTGTCGTATTAACTTTTTCTAACCCATAAAAACGGTATATTTCCATTTATTTGTATCTTCAATTTCAGCAATTAAAACATTGCTGTTTTGCAGTTTTCAGTGTTTTAAGTCTTTTGCCTCCTTCGCTAAATTTATTACAAAATATTTAATTGCTTCTGATGCTATTGTAAATGGAATTGTTTTCTTAATTTCCTTTTTGGACTGTTCATTGTTGGTGTATAGAAATGCAACTAGTTTTTGTGGTTTATTTTTGAACCCTCTAACATTCCTGAATTTGTTTATTAACTGTCTCAAATGTTTTGTGATATCTTGAAAAAAAATTTTTTTTTGAAAGAGCGTGTGAGTTGTTGGGGTGGGGGGGAGGGAGAGAGAGAGGGAAAGAAAATCTTTTTTTTTTTTTTTGAATACTTTATTGTCAGGTTGGTTTCCATATAACACCCAGTGCTCATAACCACAAGTGCCCTGCTCCATGCCCATCACCCCCCTCCTACTCCCCCCACCCCATCTGCCCTCAGTTTGTTCTCAGCATTAAGAGAAAGAAAATCTTAATAAGGCTCCATCTTAAGTAGGCTCCACACTCAGCCTGGAGCCCAGTGTAGGACTTGATCCTATGACCCCTGGAATCATGACCTGAGCAAAAATCAAGAGTAGATGCTCAACCGACTGAGCTACCCAGGAGCCACTTTAAGGTTTTCTACATAGACGATACCATCTGTGAACAGAAATAATTTAACTGTTTCCAGTTTGGATAATATGCTATTTTAAATAGTCATGAAGTGAACAGAACATTTAAATTGTTTACCATTCTTTTATCCACTAAAAAGCTATTTTGGTTAATATGATCACAACCATGGTCATATTACCAAATTTTAGAGATTTTGTGGTCCATGGCTGTGTCTTAAACACAGCAGCCCATCTATGGGGAACAGATAGATGAATGGGTTAAATGTGAAAAATGGTTTCTTAATACATTACCATTGTGGCAAACTGGGTAATGAATACACAGGATCTTTCGTAAAACTGCATGTCAGTCTCCATTTATCTCAAAATGAAAAATTTGATTCAAAAAATGGCTAGTTCCTCTATGCATACACATCTCCAAAATAAAAGTACAAAAGGGTACACATAAACTTTCCGTAATTTTACAGTTACTCATGGGAAAAAATTAACACATTCAGGAGAAAAAACAAAGCCCATAGTTAAAAATACTGACATTGGGACTCAAAATTTGTCTAAAATCTAGTGATTTATTTTATGGTTAGTTTACAGTAGGAATTAAAGTTTTTATGATCCACTGGCAGATAGGCAGGTCAGTTTTCTCAGGTCATCTGCAATAAGCCAGTGTTGTAATTGTGTAACTGTGAGCATGAAAGCAGAACACATTCTTCCTCAATGGAGATTTTTAACCACTCTTAAAAGGATGGTTTTAAGGACTAGAGCCTGCAGTTAAGTAACGTACACAGTACTGGTTCAGTCAGCTTCATCTTTTGGTAGAGGGATGAAGAGAGTAACAATCATGTCTGGATTTAATATAGATATCATTTTCAATAGCTCATAGTTATAAAACTAATAATGTATGTAGTTTTGCCTTAGGAAGATTGTTCAGTTTACAAAAATATTGATAAGTGTCACATTGTAAACAGTTGGTTTGTTGTGTTTAAAATACTGTTTCCAGGGGTGTGTGGGTGGCTCAGTTGGTTAAGTGGCTACTCTTGATTTTGGCTCAGGTCATACCTCACAGTTCATGAGTTCAAGCCCTGTGCTGAGCTCTGTGCTGATAGCTCAGAGCCTAGAGTCGGCTTCGGATTCTGTGTCTCCATCTCTCTCTGCCCCTCCCCCTCCCCCGCTCTCCCTCTGTCTCTCTCAAAACTGAATAAACATAAAAAAATAAACTTAAAAAGAAGTGTGACTCTAGAAATGAGGCAGATTTTTAAAGCTGACATCAGAGCTTCATATGCCTTCTATATGCCTTCTAGGTAGGCCATACTGGTATCAGTGATGATGTTATTCCTGAGGACATTTTGAGAGAACCCTACTTTTGTAACCAATGTAGAAGTCATGGAAGAAAATAAATGTTAAGGAATACTTCAGATTTTGGCAAAAAGTAATTTTATCCAACCTGATAATTCACCATATTTGACTCTAATTGACATTTCACTATTTGCAAAAATCACCCCCCCAAAGAGAGATTTTTCAAATGAATGAGCAAAAAATTTTAAGTATCCAAATTTTTTTTTACCACTGGTCTTAATTTATAATATAAGACAAATATGTTGACCCCTAAGAGTGCTATCCTTCACAGATGGAGAAAGTTCTACTGATTGTATTCAATTGTTTTAATATTTTTACATGTGGTAGTACTAATATGAATGGGTTGTGCTGATTTATCCCCAGTCCTGACCTTGGCCAGCTACAGCGTGGATTCATGTGACAGCTGGCTTTGTGGTTGGAATAAGTGAGAAAATCATTATTTTGCTGATTTGCTGTACTCCTTTCTAAAGAATTAACTTTTTTTCTCTTTTGTAATCTGTTGATGTGACAAGATATAGAATGATACCGTTGATTCTTATTTTTGAATTTTGGTTATGAGTAATTCTGTGTGCCATGGGTTGACACATAGTATCTTTTGCTCTGGTTCCATTTTCTAATTTAAGATTAAGGACTCTGAATAACTTGATAGGTTTTCGTACACTTAGCTGTTTTCCAAACAAGGTTATGGGAAAAAGTAGAAATCATACACTCTTGGTACCTTTCTTCTAGAGGCAAGTTTGTTTCAGAATTTTGTAGAATAACTTTCATCGAAACAAAAGAACCAAAATCCCGCCCAAAGCCTTTAGTTGCATTTATGTTTGTCATATCTCATTTCTCTTTCTTTTCCTTAATATCCTGGGTTCTCTCTAACCAAACATAGGAAAATGATGCAGAGGGGGCTACTGGCCTTGTGGTGGGCCCAGCGCAGTGCTTGAATGGTGGTGGTACCTGGCCAAGGAAGGACTGATACAGCTATACTTTTTTTTTTTTAATTTAAAAAATTATTTATTTATTTCTGAGAGAGAGAGAGAGAGACAGACAGACAGACAGCATGAGCAGCGGAGGGTCAGAGAGAGAGGGAGACACAGAATTGAAAGCAGGCTCCAAGCTCCAAGCTGTCAGCACAGAGCCTGATAGCAGGCTCGAACCCACAAATCTCAATATTATGACCTGAGCTGAAGTCAGTCACTTAACTGACTGAGCCACCCAGATGCCCCTGCGTTTTTCATGTGTTTACTGGCCCTTTGTTTATCTTCTTCGGAGAAATGTATATCTAAGTCCTTTGCCCATTTTTAAATTGGGTCTTTTCTTTTTTATTGTTTCAGTGTAAAAATTCATTGTCAAAAGCATAAAAATCCTTTTAATGTGTATATATTGTTTTATTAAAGGATATATATTATATAAAAGAATATTAATATCTTTTCAGGCATATGATTTGAAAATAGTTTTCTTTAGTTGTATGGTGTTCTCTTCACTTTCTTGATGGTATCTTCTAATACACAAAAGTTTGAATTTCACTGAAGTGAGTTTTATCTATTTTTCCTCTTTTAAGTTCTGGAAAACATATTAGAAATGGGGTACATGTTTATTTCTGTACATTTTTTAAGGTTTTAACTTTTATAACCCTGTTGGATTACAGATGTACCTATTATATAACTTAGCAGGACATGCTGTAACAGTTTAGTTCCGTAAACATTTCCCTGGGAATCTCTTTCTTCTTCTAAGTCCTGTTTTAAGTTTTATTCATCTTTATGTCATTTATACAATTATTCTGTGACAAGCAGAAGATAGAGTGATAAACAAAAAAACTGTAGAAGTTTTCCAGGGAGTGTTTAGTAAATATATTCGCTTAATTACTCAATTATTATTTTAAATGATGTAGAGCAAAATCTCATCAGCCTTTTCCTTAAATTACATTTTGATCCTGGGTAAGTATAAAGTAGGTTGGGTTACTCATATTTTCAAATTCTTTTTTTTTTTTTTATTATTTCTAGGAGAGAGACAGAGAGACAGCGTGAGCAGGGGAGGGTCAGAGAGAGAGGGAGACACAGACTCTGAAATAGGCTCCAGGCTCTAAGCTGGCAGTCAGCACAGAGCCGGACGCGGGTCTCAAACCCACGAACCGCGAGATCATGACCTAAGCGAAAGTTGGACGTTTAACCAACTAAGGCCCCAGACGCCTCACATATTTTCAAATTCTTAGTGAAATAATGAATATTCATTTTCTTTAATTTTTATATTGAATATGCATTCTTTCAGATTTTTTTAAATGTTTTATTTACTTCTGAGAGAGAGAGAGAGACAGTGTGAGCAGGGGAGGGTCAGAGAGAGAGGGAGATACAGAATCTGAAGCAGGCTCCAGGCTCTGAGCTAGCTGTCAGCACAGAGCCCAACGTGGGACTCGAACTCACAAACTGTGAGAGCATGACCTGAGCCGAAGTTGGATGCTTAACCGACTGAGCCACCCAGACGCCCTGAATATGCATTCTTTCAGACAACTTATAGTATAGATATGTTTTCAGTTTGTTAGACCTTTACATTTGATTAAACACATGACATGTAATTAAGGAAGTTCTTTAAATTTTTTTGTTTTGATAGTGAAAGCAAATTGAATACATTGGTGCAGAAGCTTCATAACTTCCTGGCACACTCATCAGAAGAATCTGAAGAAACAAGTTCTCCTCCAAGACTTGTGATGAACCAAAGCACAGGTGAATTGAAAAATAATATGCAATATCTTCTAGTCTATTTTCCATTTATTTTTGGGAGGGAAAAGCTAGCAAATGTTTTAACAGGTTTTATGTATATTGTATTTAGCTAATATCATTTATTAGAGAATTATTTTATTTGAGAAAGACAGAAAGAGAATATGAATGAATTCCAGGGGGGCTCTGTGTTGACACAGGGCTCGATCCCATGACCCGAGCAGAATTCGAGAGTTGGGATGCTCAATTAGCTGAGCCACCCAGATGCTCCTGATATTGGAGATTTTAATTTAGTTAAGTAAAATGCAGGTTGTATGGTTATAGGTGCTTAGAGAAGGATGTACGTATGGTTTATGCCTAATGGAGGTGTCTCTAGAGTTGGTGATAAACATCACTTTGAAAAATACGTAGTATTAGAAGAGACAGGAGTAGTATAGAAACATATTATCTTAGCTGTTGTTTGTGTATTATGAGTTAAATTTTTGTTGTTTGATAACTTCTCTGCGTAGAATTGGTGCATTTTTTAAAATAAATAATACTTAACAGCTCCTTTCTACCTTCTTTTCTCCATTTTAAAAGCATCCTGTATCATGTGATGGTCACTTATTTTGAGGTTTTCATGGGTAGCTACATATAGAAGACCTGAATACACATATGCATGTGCGCCTGCATGTGCGCGCGCGCACACACACACACACACATGTGCACCAAAGATAAAATAGGTACAAAAAGTATAAAAGAGGGTAGACCACAGTGAGAAGTTAACCATATATGTAATTAGAGTTCCAGTAGGAGAGAAAATTAAACTCCTAAAGAACAAAAAAAATGAGAAAAACTTATAAGGAGGCAGAGGAAAATATTCATTGCTTTCAAAGGGAATAGCAATAACAGTGATAGCACTCATGAATGAAAGAAGCTACATGACAATGAAATTATTTCTTTAAAGTACCAAATGAAAATAATTGACATCTTGCTTGGTACTGCATATTCATTGAAAGTGTCTTTCAAAAATGAAGGTGGAATTAATATAGAAAAAAAATAAGAGCTCCATGTCAGTAGACCTACACTAGGTGAAATACTAGAGGCTTTTCTTTAATTTTTTTTAATGTTGTATTTATTTCTGAGAGAGAGCGAGCGAGTGAGCGAGCGAGCGTGCGCGCGCGCGAGAGAGAGCAGGGGAGGGTCAGAGAGAAGGAGACACAGAATCCGAAGTAGGCTCCAGGCTCTGAGCTGTCAGCACAGAGCCCAACGCAGGGGTCAAACCCATGAACCCTGAGATCATGACCTGAGCCAAAGTCGGACGCTTAACCGACTGAGCCACCCAGACGCCCCTAGAAGCTTTTCTTTAATCAGAAGGAAAATAATTTGAAATGGCAACACCAAAATACAGGAAGTAATGAACAATAATTGGAAGACTAAGTAGGTGCATAAAACTAAATATGTAGCATCATCTAATCCATAATCCCTATTCTTAATTCAAAAATTGCCCCAACAGTGTTTTTATAGATAAGTTGTTCTTCCCAGGTCAAGGATTCACTTGAAGATAACATATTGCATATAGTTGTCTCTTTAGTTTTTCCAAATCTAAGACCATTTCTCTGTTGGAACCATGACAATTTTGAAATGCACAGGTCTTTTCGTGACCCTTGATGTAAATTTGTCTGAATAGGTAGATTCAGGTTATTTATATTTTTTTGTTAGGGTTACTGTGTGGCACTGTGTTTTTGTAAGTACATCATCTCAGAAGACACATGATGTAATTTTTCTTTTTTTAAGTTTTTATTCATTTTTGAAAGAGAGAACGAGCGAGGGAGGAGTAGAGAGAGAGGGAGACAGAGAATCCCAAGCAAGCTGTCCTCTGGCATCACAGAGCCTGACTCAGGGCTTGAATCCATGAACCATGATGACCTGAGCTGAAATCAAGAGTCAGGTGCTTAACTGATTGAGCCACCTAGGCGCCCCTGTAATTTTTTTCTTTTATTGGTGATGTTAATATAGGTTACTTTGTTATGGTTGATTTGCTATAAACTTATGATTTATTCCTTTGAAACTAATAAGTAATTTGTAGGAGATTACAGTGAAATTAGGTATTCTTTTTCATCATCAAAAGTTATGTGTTTTCTATTGCAAATTATCACAAACATGGCAGTTTACAATAATCCAAATGTATTATTTCACATTTCTGTAGGGCAGGAGTCCAGTGAGCTTTTCTGGTCTCTGCTCAGGGTATCATAAGACTAAAGTGAAAGTGTCATTAAGACTATGTTCCTTTCTTCTCTAGCCTCTAAAAATAAATAAACATAGGGGCGCCTGGGTGGCTCAGTCAGTTAAGCGTCCGACTTTGCTCAGGTCATGATCTCATGGTTCATGGGTTCGAGCCCCGCGTTGGGCTCTGTGCTGACAGCTAGCTTAGAGCCTGGAGCCTACTTCCAATTTTGTGTTTCCCTCTCTCTCCGACCCTCCCCTGCTCACACTGTTTCTCTCTTTCTCTCTGAAATAAGTAAAACATTAAAAAAAAAAAAAACATAAAAAAATTAGACCGTCTCTCTCCCTGTCTTCAGCCCCCCCCCCATCCCCCACCTTGTTCAAAAATAAATAAATATTAAAAAAAAAAAAAAACTATGTTCCTTTCTGGGGTGCCTGGGTGGCTCAGTTGGTTAAATGTCCAACTCTTTCAGCTCCATTCACGATCTCACAGTTTGTGAGTTTGAGCCCTGCATTGGGCTTTGTGCTAATAGTACAGAGTCTGTTTGGGATTCTCTCTTTCCCTCTTTCTGCTCACCCCTGGCTTGCATGCTATTTTTCTGTCCCTCTCAAAATAAACTTAAAAAAGGAAAAAGACTGTATCCCCTTTTCAAGGCTCTGTGGAAAAATCCATTTCTGTGCTCATTCAGGTTGTTGGCAGAATTCAGATGTTCCTATTTCTTGGTAGTTGTTGACCAGAATCCTCTCAGCTTCTTAAGGCTATTTGTATTTCTTCTCACATGGACCCCTCCATATTCAAAGGTAGCAACAGCATGTTGAGTCTTTCTCATGATTTGTATCTTTTTAACTCTTTTGCTTGCTTCTTCTGTCAATTCTGCCACCATTGAGAATTTTACCCACTGTTACGGACTCATGTGATTAGACCAGCCAAATCCCTTTCATCCCTCCTTCCAATTCTTAAGGTCAAGTGTGCCATTTTATATAGCACAGTCATGGAGATAGCATCTCCTCACATTCATAGATTCTGGAGATTATGGGGCATGAAATTTTGGGTGCCATTTGTAGAAATTTTTCACACTACAGTATCCATTCATGATTCTTTGCTAATGATATATTAGTTTGATGAGTTCCAAATGCTGATAATATATACTTACTTCTGTGTTTTAGTAGTTGGTATATTACTCTAAGGGAGGGCTTTACATGGTATTCTCTCTTTATTTGATTATATTAGTATATAGTAATATTCTTTTTTTGCCAAGAATAATTCTGTCATTCAAATTTTTTTAATGTTTATTTTATTTGAGAAGGAGAAAGCATGAGTAAGGGAGGGACAGAGAGAGAAGGAGACACAGGACCTAAAGCAGGTTCCAGGCTCCAAGCTGTCAACACAGAGCCTGATGGGGGGCTCAAACCCATGAACAATGAGATGATGACCTGAGCCCAAGTCGGACGCTTAACCGACTGAGGCACCCCGGCGCCCCTATTTATTTTTGAGAGAGAGATGGAGACAGCATGAGCACGGGAGGGTCAGGGAGAGAGGAAGACACAGAATCTGAAGATAGGCTCCAGGCTCTGAGCTGTCAGCACAGAGCCCGATGTGAGGCTTGAACCCACAAACCGTGAGATCATGAACTGAGCCGAAGTCAGACGCTTAACAAACTGAGCCAAAGTCGGACGCCTCTATAGCAGTCCATATTAAGTTGGTGGTCTCTTAATTTTGAATCCATACTGAAAGCACTGAAGTTTTACTTTTTTCTCCCCACCCCTGTTTTAGATATATGATGTCTTATTTTACATCCTTTGTTCCATGAATCCTTTGACTGGTTTTTATAGATATACTTAATTTTACTGCTTTTGTGCTTCCTGTTTTTCTTTATCTTACTTATGATGTAATCTTTCCACTCAGATTCTACCCTTTAATATTTTTTTTTACAAATAGTTTATTGTCAAATTAGTTTCCACATAACACCCAGTGCTCATCCCTACAAGTGTCCCCCTCCATGCCCATCCCCCCCCACATCCATCAGTCCTCAGTTTTTGTCAGCATTCAAGAGTCTCTCATGGTTTGCCTCTCTCCCTTTCCCCCACCATTTCCGCCCTTCTTCTCCCCCTTGGTCCTCTGTTAAATTCCTCCTAATCCTCCTATACGTGCACACATATGATATTTGTCCTTCTCTGCCTGACTTATTTCGTTCAGCATAATGCCCTCAAGGTCCATCCACGTTGCTACACATGGCCAGATTTCATTGTTTCTCATTGCCATGTAGTATTCCATGGTATAGATAAACCACATCTTCTTTTTTTTTTTAAATTTATTTCTAGGAGAGAGAGAGACAGCGTGAGCAGGGGAGGGTCAGAGAGAGAGGGAGACACAGACTCTGAAACAGGCTCCAGGCTCTGAGCTGGCAGTCAGCACAAGCCCGACGCGGGGCTCGAACCCACGAACCGCGAGATCATGACCTAAGCGAAAGTCGGACGCTTAACCGACTAAGCCACCCAGGCGCCCCAGATAAACCACATCTTGATCCATTCATCCGTTGATGGACACTTAGGCTCTTTCCATGTTTTGGCTGTTGTGGAGAGTGCTGCTATGAACATTGGGGTCCATGTGCCCCTGTGCATCAGCATTTCTGTGTCCACTGGGTAAATTCCCAGCAGTGCTATTGCTGGGTCCTAGGGGAGTTCTAGTGTTAGTTTCCTGAGGAACCTCCGCACTGTTTTCCAGAGGGGCTGCACCAGTTTACATTCCCACCAACAGTGTAGGAGGGTGCCCGTGTCTCCACATCCTCGCCAGCATCTAGAGTTCTCTGATTTGCTCATTTTAGCCAGTCTGACTGGCGTGAGGTGGTATCTCAGTGTGGTTTTGATGTGTATTTCCCTGATGAGTAGGGATGCTAAGCATCGTTTCATGTGTCTGTTGGCCATCTGGATGTCCTCTTTGGAGAAGTGTCTGTTCATATCTTCTGCCCATTTCTTCACTGGGTTGTTTGTTTTTTGGGTGTGGAGTTTGGTGAGTTCTTTATAGATTCTGGATATTAACCCTTTATCTGACATGTCATTTGCAACTATCTTTTCCCATTCCGTTGGTTGCCTATTAGTTTTGTGGATTGTTTCCTTTGCGGTGCAGAAGCTTTTAATCTTGATGAGGTCCCAATCATTTATTTTTGCTCTTGCTTTCCTTGCTTTTCGGGATGTGTCAAGTAAGAAGTTGCTGCGGTGGAGGTCAAGGAGGTTGTTTCCTGCTTTCTCCTCTAGGGTTTTGATGGTTTTCTCACATTCAGGTCCTTTATCCATTTTGAGTTTATTTTTGTGCATGGTGTGAGAAAATGATCTAGTTTCATTCTTCTGCATGTTGAGGTACAGTTGTCCCAACACCATCTGTTAAAAAGGCTGTCTTTTTTCCATTGGATATTCTTTCCTGCTTTGTCAAAGATTAGTTGGCTGTATACTTTTGGGTCCACTTCTGAGTTCTCGATTCTGTTCCATTGGTCTATGTGTCTGTTTTTGTGCCAATACCATACTGTCTTGATGATGACAGCTTTGTAGTAGAGGCTAAAGTCTGGGATGGTGGTACCTCCCGTTTTGGTTTTATTTTTCAGTATTACTTTGGTTATTCGGGGTCTTTTGTGTGGTTCCATACAAATTTTAGGATACCCTTTAATATTTTTTGTAAGACTGGATTATTGGTGATGAATTCCTTTAAATTTTTGTTCGTATGGAAACTCTTTATCTCTCCTACTCTGAATGATCAGTGTTGCTGGTAGAGTATTCATGTTTGCAGCTTTTTTCTTTTCAGCACTTTGATTAAATCATGCCACCTACTTTGCACCTTCATTTTTGCTGAAAAATCAGCTGCTAGCCGTATAGTGTTTCCCTTGCATGTACCTGTTTTCTTTTTCCTATTCATTTTATGTTTATTGGGCGCCTTGGGTGGCTCAGTCGGTTAAGTGTCCGACTTTGGCTCAGGTTATAATCTCGCGGTTCGTGGGTTCAAGCCCCACATTGGGCTGTGCTGACAGCTAGCTCAGACCCTGGAGCCTGCTTCGGATTCTGTGTCTCCCTCTCTCTCTGACCCTCCCCCACTCATGTTCTGTCTCTCTCTGTCTCAATAATAAACTAAAAAAAATTATAAAATCTTCTGTTTATCACTGCTTTTTGCCATTTTAATTACTATGTGTCTTAAACCTTCTTGAGCTGACTTTGGAGGGGTGCTCTCTGTGCCTTGTGGATCTAGATTTTTGTTTCCTTGGATTTGGTAATTTTCTAGCTATTATTCAAATAAACTCTCCATCCCATTTTATCTTAATTCTCTTTCTAGGATCCCTATTATATAAATATTATTATGCTTGATGGTGTTGCTGAGTTCCTTTAATCTATTCTCATTTAAAAGTTTTTTTCTTTAAAAAATTCTTTTTTAATTAAAAAAAATTTTTTTTTTATTTCTGAGAGAGAGCAAGAGAAACCGCGTGAGCAGGGGAGGTTCAGAGAGAGAGAGAGAGAGGGAGATACAGAATCTGAAACAGGCTCCAGGCTCTAAGCTAGCTCCCAGCACAGAGCCCGATGCAGGGCTCGAACCCACGAATTGTGAGATTATGACCTGAGCCAGAGCTGGACACTTAACTGACTGAGCCACCCAGGCGCCCCTAATTTTTACCTTTCTTTTGTTCAGCTTGATTGCCTTCTATTACTCTGTCTGCCAGGTTACTGATCCATTTTCCGTATTCTTTAGTGTACTCTTTATTCTCTCCTTATGTATTTTTTATTTCAGTTATTGAGTTTTTCATCTCTGCTTGGTTCTTTATTATTTTTATTTTTAAAGTTTAGTTATTTTGTGTGTGTGTGTGTGTGTGAGAGAGAGAGAGAGAGAGAGACAGAGACAGAGACAGAATGAGAATATGAGCAGGAGAGGGGCAGAGAGGGAGAGAGAGAATCCCAAGCAGGCTCTGTGCTGTTAACGTGGATATCTCAGATATCTCACAAACCGAGAGATCATGACCTTGGCTAAAATCAAGAGTCAGACGCCTAACCAACTGAGCCACCCAGGTACCCCATTCTTACATTTTGTATGTTTTTGTTGAGGGTCTCCCTGAGATCGTCTACTCTTTTCTCAATTCCAGTAAGTAACTCTAGGACCATTACTTTAAATTCTCTATTAGATGTAATGCTCATCTCCATTTCACTTGCCTCTCTTCCTGTCAGTTTTTGTTTTCTTCATTGGGAGCATATTTTTCTTTCTCCTCATTTTGTCTAACTGCGTTAGTAATGTCAGCAGTGTCTCTTATGCTTTTAAGTAATGGTCTTATGAGGAAGACGTCCTATAGTTCCATGTAGTGCAGTGTCCCCTGTTCACCAGAACCTTGAATTTTGGGAGTTTCTCCTGTATATGTTGTTTGCACACTATTGTTGTGGCCGAGCCACATTTTTCTTAAGTGGAGTCAGATGCAATGGCTCCCTTTGCCTCTTATGGGCAGAGTTTGGTCCCTGTGTTATCAATTGGACACTCTGGGGATGGCTTATGCTTGAGTTGGGTTATATGGGACATTTTCAGGGTGCTCTCTGAACTCAACTACAGAGTACTTTCCTTGTGTTGTCCCCTGAGACTTGCATCAGTGAGTGGGGCCTGTCATCAGAGCAGGTGTCTGCCCTTAGCTGCTAATGGTACCACAGTTAAACTGGGCTGTGTGATTATTTGTTCCTCCCCCAGGGCATGAGTCACTTTGTATTGGTTCTGGCCACTGTTAGGTCTGCTTGCACAAAGCCAGTTTTGTGGTGGCACTTTAGGTGGACTCTTGCTGGGGTTGTGTTGAATGGGGCAGTTGGCAGGAAAGGCAGTGGTATGGGTGGGGTACATGGTATTAGCAGCTTATGCACTAAATTGCTCTGGAGGGGACCTGGAGCTACATTGCAGAACTCTTGTGGAGGGCATGGTATGCTGTTTGCAAGCTAGTTTGAGAGTGTTCACTGGTCCCGAGAGTGTTGACTAGTTAACCAAAAGTGTCCGGATATCTGGACTGGGGGCTGGGGAGGAAAATGGTGCCTGCCCATTCTTTTGTTCTTAGAATAGTCGCCAAAAGATCCCTGTGCCTCCTGTGCAGGTTCTGAGATTAGTAAATCAATAAATCTCCTTCCTCTATACCCCAGGTGTTTTTTAAATTGCTGGTTCTCTGTGATGTCTCAGCAGGGTTGTTTGTTGTGCTTGCTCTTTAAAGGGCGGGGACTCAGTTTCCTCTTGCCATCTGGTTTTCCCAGAGCCAAGCCTGCTGATTTTTAAAGTTCAAAGTGTTGAGGCCGCTGGTTGTAAAAAGTTACAGTGTTAATTAAGTTCCTCACTTTTTCAAGTCAAATGATATATGGGGGATTTGCCTTTCCAGTGCAGGTACCCCATGTATGGGGAGCCTGGTGTGGGTTCTGCTCTTGTCCCTTCTCTGTGTTTGCAATTTCCCTTCTTCCTGCAGTTTTTTGGGTTAGTTTGGTTACTAACCATGTCTGCATCCTTTCTATCACTTTTGATGTGGTGTCTTTATGATTGTGGTGGATAGTCTGTTTTGGCAGTGTTAGGGTTGTTTTCTATGTTATTTACACTGATGTGAGTGTTATCTAGGTATATCCATAGGTGGAAGTGAGTTTAGGTCTATCATCTTCTCCCCAAGGCAATATTGATACTTTTATTTTACTTTTTAAAAATTTTTTTTAATTTTTTTAATGTTTTATTTATTTCTAGGAGAGAGAGAGAGACAGCGTGAGCAGGGGAGGGTCAGAGAGAGAGGGAGTCACAGACTGGAACAGGCTCCAGGCTCTGAGCTGGCAGTCAGCACAGAGCCCGACGCGGGGCTCGAACCCACGAACCGCGAGATCATGACCTAAGCGAAAGTCGGACGCTTAACCGACTAAGCCACCCAGGCGCCCCTACTTTTTAAAAATTTTTTAATGTTTATTTTTGACAGAGAGAAAGACAGACAGACTGTGAGTGGGGGAGGCACACAGAGAGAGGGAGACACAGAATCTGAAGCAAACTCCAGGCTCTGAGCTGTCAGCACAGAGCCCGACCTGGGGATTGAACTCACGAACCATGAGATCATGACCTGAGCCAAAGTCAGATGCTTAACTGGCTGAGCCACCCAGGTGCCCCGATATTGATACTTTTAATTCTGATTTGTTACCATAGATTTCACTGTAGTCTTCCTCTTTTGATATTTTAACTTCTTTCTGTAACATAAAAATCTGGCCATTTTATCCTCAGTCCTCATTGTATTCACCTAGTTTCAAATTTGCCAACCATACCATCACAACAAAGAAACCTAACTAGCATTAAGTATTTGTTTAGAATTTTGTCCTTAAAATGATATATATTGTTTGGTGGCATATTGCCTTCATTTGCCCAAGCACATTATCTCCCACAGATATCAATTACAAACTCTGACCAAATACTGAAAACAGTTATGTGAAGGAATGGGCTAGTGACAAAAAGCAGACACAAATGGAAGGGGAGTGAACACATGGAAGAAGGAAATACCAATAGTGAATTTCCAGTTGTTAAGCCCTTTTTCCTTAAGGAAAGTGCCAGTTAGCTTAATTGGTGTCAGTTAAGGCTTGGATAGCAATTTGCATTCTTACTGGATGAAGTATAAAGAATTTTAGGGGGACCCTAGCAGCTTTTGTAAAATGAGGGGAAAGATTCCATTTAGAAGAGAGCTACAGATTGGGAGCTTCAAAAGCTGCAAAAACTCCAACCATGTCTGTCATTGAAGAATTCAAGTGCAGCCTAGATTTCAGGCAGCTCAGTTAGGGTGAAAAAGAACAGTAGAAAACTTGTAGGTGCTTCTAGTATAGGGTAAACAATTTGGGGTTTGATGTCAGCTAATTTAACTATCTCCCAAAAACAGAAATATCAGTTCCTTGGAGGTACATAATGGGATGCAGTGTCTTCACTGCATCTTTCAAAATGACCAGTGTCCAATCCAGAAATACTAGATAGATGAAGTTCTAAAGAAGAAAGAAAGCTAATCATTGGAGACCAGTCTGTAGACCACTCAGATGTTGAGGTTAGCAGGCAAGAATATTAAAGCAGCTTTTACAACTATGCTCAAGCACAAAAAGGCAAATACATTTATGATGAACAGACATATATGGGAAATCTTAGCACAGACATAAAAACTATAAAAACCCATTTTGAAATTCTAAAACTAAAAAATATAATTTTGAGCAACAAATCATTGTAGTTGACAGGAGGAGAGTAAAGGTAGGAATAGAAGTTTCAGTGATTTTGCTGATAAGACTAAAAGAATTTATCCATCTGAGAGTTGAAAACATTAAAAAATAAAAAGTGTAGGGGCGCCTGGGTGTTAGTCGGTTAAGTGTCCGACTTCAGCTCACATCATGATCTCACGATTCGTGGGTTCGAGGCCAGCATTGTGCTCTGTGCTGACAGCTAGCTCAGAGCCTGGAGACTGTTTCGGATTCTGTGTCTCCATCTCTCTCTGCCCCTCCCCTGCTCACGCTGTCTGTCTGTCTGTCTGTCTCTCTCTCTCTCTCAGAAATAAAATAAATAAATTTAAAAAAATGTAACAGAGCACTTTACCCTTCAAAGTCTTTGTCCAGTAAAACTGTATAGTTATCTCTTTTTTAGGTTTTATTTTATCTTTATTTTTTAAAATATAATTTATTGTCATATTGGCTTATGTCCAACACCCAGTGCTAATCCCAACAAGTGCCCTCCTCAATGCCCATCACCCAATTTCCCCTCTCCTTCATCCCCTATCCACCTTAAGTTTGTTCTCTTTATTTAAGTGTCTCTTGTCTCCCTCCCTCTCTGTTTGTAACTATTTTTCCCCTTCCCTTCCCACATGGACTTAAGCTTCTCAGAATCCACATATGAGTAAAAACATGATATCTGTCATTCTCTGACTGACTTATTGCACTCAGCATAATACCTTCTAGTTCCATCTACATTGTTGCAAATGGCATGATTTCATTCTTTCTCATTGCCAAGTCGTATTTCATTGTATATATAAATCATATCTTCTTTATCCATTCATCAGTTGATGGACATTTAAGCTCCTTCCATAATTTGGCAATGAACAAATAAAATCTAAAATAGAAATAAAATATGGGGCACCTGAGTGGCTCAGTCGGTTAAGCGTCCAACTTCAGCTCAGGTCGTGATCTCACGGTTTGTGGGTTCGAGCCCCGCGTTGGGCTCTGTGCTGACAGCCAGCTCAGAGCCTGGAGCCTGTTTCAGATTCTGTGTCTCCCTCTCTGACCCTCCCCTGCTTACGCTGTGTGTCTTTCTCTCTGAGAAATAAATAAAATATTTAAAAATAAATAAATAAAATACAAATAAAATTTAAAATACAATAAACATGTGCAAAAGCATATCTTGCACATATTTTGTTAGACTTATACTTAAGTACTTCAGATTTTTAGGGTGATATTTTAAGGTCTGTTGTTTATTGTATTTTAGATTTTATTTGTTCATTGTAGGTAGATAGGAAATCTGATCTCTTTTTCATATAGACCTTGTATCCTGTGCTGTAGGGAGTTTTGTTTTGCTTTGTAGATTCCTTGGGTTTTTCTCCTTATTGTCCAGTTGGCTTGCATACAACATCCAGTGCTCATCCCAACAAATGCCTTCCTCAGTGCCCATCACCCATTTTCCCTCTCCCCCACCCTCTTGTCCACCTTCAGTTTGTTCTCTGCATTTAAGAGTCTATTGTGGTTTACCTCCTTCCCTCACTGTTTGTAACTATTTTTTCCCCTATGTAAGGTTTCTGTAAATACACTTTATTAAGTTGAAGATGTTTCCTTCTAATCCTAGTTTTCTGACAGTTTTTTTAAAGTGACATTTATATTCAGATAATTATAGATTCACATACTTTTTTTTTTACATTTGTAACAATTAATACAGAACTCTTGTATATACTTGCCCACTTTCCCCATAATGATAATATTTTAAAAATCTATAATGTATTATTATAATCAAGCTATTGATATCTACCAATCTGATTCAGATTTCCTGAGTTTTCCTTGTACTTGTGTGGGTTTATTAAGTTTTGTACAGTTCTGTTACTTGGATTAATTCACACATCTCCCCGCCACAGTCATGTATCCACCTTTACAGATTATTCATCTTGCCCTTTCATAATCATGCTAACCTCTCTAGCTTGACTCCTACCCATGCCTAATACCTGTCAATCACTAATATTTCCTCCATTTCCAAACATGTTACATAAATAGAATCCTATGTATATATATATTTTGGGATTCGGTTTTTTCACTTAGCATAATTCCCTAGAGACTCCTCTGCATTGTAGCATGTATCAGTAGATGCATGCAGTGTATTTTATTGCAGTGGAGTAACGTTCCATGGAATAATGTACCATGGTATGGATATACCACAGATTGCTTAACTGTTCACCTGTTAAGGGACATCTGGGCTGATTCCATATTTGAACTATTACAAATATAACTGATGGTAAACATTTGTGTGAACATACATTTTCATTTATCTGGGATAAATGCCTGGGAGTGCAGTTTGTTAGTCATGATGATTACATATTTAAGACACTCCTAAACTGTAAACTGTTTTCCAGAGGGGCCATACCATTTTATAGTGCCAAAACAATCTATGAGTGATCCAATTTCTCTGCATCCACACTAGTATTTGGAGTTATCACTATTTTCTTTTTAATTTTATATATGCTGGTAGATATTTAGCCATATGTTGTTATGGTTAAAACCACATAAAAACGTTTTCTTAATGACTAATACACTGTAAACAGTTATTGAGATATAATTTACATACCATAAATTTCACCCATTTAAAGTATACAATTTAGTAGTTTTAGCATTTCAAATACATGTAACCATCACCACAGTTCAATTTTATAACATTTGTATCATATCAAAAGCAACCCCGCTAATCATTTTTTAAAAAATAGTTTACTGTCAAGTTGGTTTCTGTATAACACCTAGTGCTCATCACAACAAGCGCCCTCCTCCATGCCCATTACCCCTCTTCCCTTTCCCCCTGCCAGCCCTCAGTTTGTCCTCAGGATTCAAGAGTCTCTCATGGTTTGTCTCCCTCTCTCTCCCCAACTACTTTTCCCCTTCTCCTCCCCCATGGTCCTCCATTAAGTTCCTCCTAATCCTCCTATACATGCAAACATATGGTATTTGTCCTCCTCTGCCTGACTTACTTCGCTCAGCATAACACCCTCAAGGTCCATCCATGTTGCTACACATGGCCAGCTTTCATTCTTTCTCA